>ML797210.1:162736-179162 GCA_009831015.1 Picea engelmannii | reverse complement strand
TAATTCAAACAAAGCTAAATTACATAGAGAGATCCCTCTCTGAAGCTGGAAGGGCTAGATCCCAGCTTTAAAAGCGGTTGGTTAAGGTTACCTTTGTGTATTTCCTCTTTTCAACCTCTAGGAAATTTACAGAGTGATAACACCTAGAAAATGGGTCAGGGAAATAACCCGAGAAAGAGTAGTTGAGTTTGAGTGTTGTTAACTCTTCATAGTCCCTATTCAATATGGAAGTGAAAGTGGACATAAAGCCATACCAAGGTGAGATTAAAACTGAATCATTGGTTGCAACAACTAGAATTTTATTTTAGTTTTCACCATATAGATGAAGAGCAAAAGATTTAATTTGCTAGATTGAAGTTGGAGGGCCATGCTTTAACCTGGTGGTAAATCCATACAGAAACCCTTAGGCTGGAGGATGATTCACCACTAACTAGGTGGTAGGACTCCATAACCGTCATCGAGTCCCAATTATACCCTATCGGGTATGTAGAAGACCAATGGATATGGTGGCACTACTTCAAGCAGAGGTAGTGGCAGAGTGTACAAGAGTACACAACTAAGCTCAGAAACATGGCCATCACGTTGGGTATCTCTCCCAAGAACCCATATGTAATCCTCAAGTATCTAGGGGGTTTACACAATCATCTATAGAAGTAGGTGATGCTCTTCAAGCCAAGGACAATTGATGAGGCGTGTGTACATGCACAATACCTGGAAAACATTGGCCAAAAGAAGGGGAAACCAAGTGGTTCTAAGCAGAAAGAGCACCAGGGAGAGTCTAAGGAGGAGAAGAAGAAGTGGAAATGGGGGAAATATAATAAGACAACAACCACTACACATCAGTGCAAGGATCCCAACAACCATTGCAATCATTGCAACATTGATGGCCACATTGAGGAAAAGTGTTGGAAACTACATCCAGAGATGAACCCGAAGAACTGTAAAAAGGAGGGAAAGAAAAAGAACCTTCTATCCATAGATTCATGCAATCAAGTTGAAACTAGCTTCAATGTGGATGAAAATATTGTCTACACATCTATGCAAAAGGAGGTTAACTTGAGTAGCCTTCATCACTAGGAAGAGAAGGAGATGACCACGCTCTTCCACGTCAAGATTTGGATTAAGAAGACCAAGATAGATGTTATGTTCGATTCTAATTCACAAGCCAATATCACAACAATGGATCTAGCAACAAGCTTGGAATAAAGGTTCACAATCATCTTAGCCCCTATCCATTGGGTTGGGTAAAGAAGGACGCAAAGATCAAGGTAATAAAGTAGTGCAAGAGTAAATTTGTTGTAAGTGTTGATTCTATATATGAAGTAGGATTGGATGTAGTACCACTAGATGTATGCAGAGTAGTGCTTGGAAGCCCTTACATGTATATGATGGATGCCATATTCATTTAGAGAGCCAACCAATACTACCTCTTAAAGGATGATAAATCCTTCATAATCAATGTGCATAAAGGAAAAAACAAAATTTCACTAGCAAGTGTCAATCAGGCTAATAAATTGATCAGTTCTAGCAAGAAATATGCTTTACTTTTCCTATGGGAAAATCAATCCAGTGAAGAGTCGTTAAAATTAAAGACATCCCTGGAAGGGTGTACTAAGGAGAAGAAAAATGAATTGAAGGAGTTGCTAAAGGTATACAGGGAAGTGTTCCATGATCCTAAAGAGATACCACCTAAGAGGGAAGTGTAGCACAAAATCCGATTATTGTCAGATTCCCCCTTGCCAAATATTGGGCTCTATAGATAGTTTGTTCTGGAAGCAAATGAACTAAAGACAAAATTGCAACAATTGTTAGAGTAGGGTGTGATTCGACCAAATACCTCACCATGTGGGTCACCCATCATAATTGTGTGCAATATGGATGAGACCTGGAGAATGTGTATCAAGCAAGATTACACCGAAGAATCAATACCCTCTGCCTAGGATTGATGATCTGTTGGACTGGCTACAACATGTCAAGTACTTCACTAAGATATATTTGAAATCATGATATCTCTAGGTAGGAGTCAAAGAAGAATATATCTGGAAGGCTACCTTCAAGACAAGGCAAGGTTTGTATGAGTGGTTGGTTATGTCATTCGGTTTATGCAATGCATCGACTACATTTATGAGACTAATGAATGATGTTTTACACCCTTATCTAGATTCATTTGTTATTGTCTATTTGGATGATATATTGGTTTATAGTGCTACCTGGGAGGATCATATCTCACATCTTATGCAGGTGTGAGAGACCCTGAAGAAGTATGAGTTGTTGTCCAATCTCATGAAATGCAATTTTTATCAACAGTCTTTGGTGTATATGAGGTATGTGATCAACGAAGGTCAGCTCAAGATAAATCCTACCAAGATGGAGGCCATCATCAAATGGTGATTTCCTACAAATTGCATAGAAGTTCAGAGCTTTGTTAGTGCAACACAATACTTGTGGAAATTCGTAGCTTCGTTTTTAGCAGTAGTTGCACCACTCCATGTAATAAGAGTAGGAAATAAGAGTTTCCAGTGATGAAATAATCAATATAAGGCATTTGTTCAACCAAAAATAAAGATCAGACAAGCACCAGTGCTCGCGCCACCAAACTTGCAGAAGCCCTTCGAAGTGGTGACTAATGCAAGTGGGCATGCCATGAGAGCAGTCCCGATGTAGGGAGGAAGGCCTATATGGTAACATTATGAAGTGTTTCATAGGGTGGTCCTCAACTACTTGTTGAACCATATTTTCGACCAGTCTAGTATTGTCATTCAACCACTCGTAGGATTTCTTTTGCATTTCTATTAGCTTATTTTTCTTTACTTTTTTTCTTTTACATCGAAAAAAATTCAAGCACTTAATCATTTTTTCAAATAATGTGGATGTGAAGCTGCATAACAATGCTTAAATCATTTTTGCATTACTCAAGTCCACAACCCCGCACTCACCAAGACTTGTACTTTGTTTCCTTTTTCGTTTTCTTTTTGGTACTTACTCAAAATTCAAGCAATGCGGATGCAGAGCCACATGCCATCCCTAAATCCTTTCCTAAATTTCCACCTCTGCAAATCTGTAGGTCCGCATCCACTTTCCACTTTTTTTTCATACTTATCCATATTTCTCATTGCAGAGCGAATCTCCTTACTCCTTGTTATCGCACAAGTTGTAGGTTGGGCAAAGCTCGACCCAACCACCAAATGGCGACAACTTTGAGAGAGCCTGCCCACTGTCACCTCAGGCAGGTGTTGTCACACAGTTGGATTAGGTTGATGGACAATTGGTATGGATTGTTGGTTGTCATTGATGTCAACCATTGGAGAGTGATATTGTAGATTGATGTCAACCCTTGGAGAAAGTCCAATAGAGAATTCCGGTAGCACAAAGGTTTGGGTAATGGAACCAAGTTTGTTTGGTGTATAATGGTATGAGTTTTAATATATTTGAATGTGAGACTATTCTAGATGGGTAGTACATGTCATGACATTTCCGGTGGTATGTGGAACATCAAATAACTCCTCACAGTTAGAGAGTTATGGCCATGTGAAGTTGGAGAACCCAGGTTTGGGTAATGGACCCAAGTTTGTTTGATGTATAATGGTATGACTTTTGAGCAGGTAAGAATATTCTAGATGGATAGTACATGTCATGCCATTTTTAGTGGTATGTGGAACGTCAGATAACTCCTCGCGGATTGAGAGTTATGGCCTTACAAATTTGGAGGACCCTCATATGTTGGCTTGAAGCCCCAAAAGGTCAAAGAAGTCAAAGTGCTTGCAAAGAATAAATTATTTAAATAATAAAGTGAAGTGACAAAGTCAAAAAGGATTATTTAAATAATAAAGTGAAGTGACAAAGTCAAAGAGGATTATTTAAATAATAAAGTGAACTGACAAAGTCAAAGAGGATTATTTAAATAATAAAGTGAAGTGACAAAATCAAAGAGGATTATTTAAATAATAAAGTGAAGTGACAAAGTCAAGGAGGATTATTTAAATAATAAAGGAAATGGAGAACGTTTTAATTATGGAAAGTGGTTATAAGAAGGTTAACCCTAAAATGAGGAAAATGGGTCAAGTGGCAAATTGGGCAAAGTTGGACATAGGTGACTATGTGGACAAAGTGGCCTAGAAGACGCTTCTAAGGAAGCTACTTGGAGAGTATAAATAAGAGGAAAATCTCTCTCATTTTAATCACACTTGAGCATATTGAATATCTATAGGTGACTCATGTAACCAAAGGATATCTAAGCCAAATTTCATAGGGAAGGTGAAGTAAAGAAGGCCAAAATTCAAGGGAGGATAAATTCTTTTGATGATGCTTTCTAAGTTATGTTATTTACAGGTCATCTCACAATTTTCGCAATAAATTTTTTCCTGGAATGATTCGGACTGTGTAATTGGGAGGCCATTGACGAAACATATCCAAGTAGTTGTGGTACAAATTTCAGCTTGTGGTTCGTTGTATTTTCAGAGTTACAGTCCGTGGAAAATAGGGTTTGTGTCTAGTCCTGAAACTAGTCTAAAACAGGTGTTTCGGGTAAAAATGTCATAATTTCTTCATAACATGTCCAAATTCAGTAAGACAAAATGTTTTGGTTAGAGTACAATCTGTAGTATTCTTTGTAAAATTTTCAGATCCATACAACAAATATTTAGTGCGGGGCACGCTCTACAAGTTTGCTCTCTAGAATAAGCTATAATTCAACAAGGTATGCCATTTTTGCTATAACTCCTTTTCTGAGGGGTTCCAAGTAGTGAAACCTGGAGGAATTGCATAAAACACACTGAATAACATTGTGTACCATTTTCATATCTTTATTCATTACAAGTACATAGTTATGATTATTTCAAGTTAGGGTTGTTGACTAATCCAAAACTAGTCATGTGAGACTAAAGTAAAGTTTGATGAAAATATTAGTCTCCTGTTGTTAAAGTTAAGGAAGGTTTGCAAGTATGTGATCATATACACCAGGTCTATTACAGAGTTACAAATCAGATTTGGATGATGAAATTGATGAGGGATTTTGGTTGAGGTACATGTTGGGTACATGGTTGAGACAAGTAGTTGATGAGTTGGCACATACATGAGGTGTATAGTTGATGATGTTGGTACATCTTGTTGAGTCATAGTCGATGAGTAGTTGATACATGATTGGTACATACTTGGTACATGGTTGGAGGCACTTGTTAGGAGTATTGTTGACACATGGTTTATGGATGATGTAACATACTTGTATTGGTATATTGTTAGAAGCACATATTGATCTTGGTGATGATTATGAGTTGTTGTGTTATGCTTGGTTGATGCACATCTTTGAGAGTTGTCTTGGTGATTGATCTTGGTGAGTAGATTTGATTTGGTTGATAAGATTGATGAGACATGTTGTCATAGGTTGTTGTGACAGGTTATTCATACAGGTTTGGTGCATCGTTGATGCACTTATTCATGGTACAAGTTGGTGCATGGTTGATGCACTTGTTTATGGTACAGGTTGATTACAGGTTGTTTGGTACAGGTTGGTGCATGGTTGATGCACTTGTTTATGGTACAGGTTAATTATAGGTTGAGGTGCAGGTTGATGCATGCTCTAGGTTATTGGTACAGGTTGTTTGGTGCAGGTTGATTGATACAGGTTTAAAGTAGTATATCTCACAGTGATAGTGTGACAGTGGTTCCATCATTCTACTTACATTTTAAGGCGGTTGGATGGGGCAAGGACATGTGGTTGTAGCCACCTTCCGGTTGTAGTCGGATAACATAGGGGGTTGTAGCCTCCTTCTGGTTGTAGCCAAAGAATTGGGGAGTTGGAGATTCCCTCAGGTTGTAGCTTGAGAAACTAGGGGGTTGGAGCCTCCTTCCAGTTGCAGCTGGAAAACAAAAGAAGTTGGTGCTTCCAATGAATGTATTTCTTAAAGACATATAAGAAAAAGCATTATGTGGTTTTCTCCCGCTTTGGGTTTCCACGTAAAACATTGGTGTAATGTGTATGTGCGTGATTGATCATTTGTTCATTGTTTATTTACTCTGCAACTATTGGATGATAATGCTACATTGACATAACACTTGCATTTTATGGTGAAAAATGAATATATTGCTCTATTATTGATTCATCCCCCCTCTCAGTAATCCAACACCCATCACTTTAGATTTGAGGTGGTCACCTCAAGGGGGGAATCTCGGTGACCCTAGGGGGTAGTGAGATGATAAATGAAATGTATGAATGGATTCCCCTAAAGGTCAATTCTAAATGGCAGAGGGAACTTGGAAATGAGTGTTGGAAAAGGTTTATGGTTTCCAATGCTCTGAGTGATCTGCTAAGAGAAGAATACCTACCTGAGACACAATGAAAACCAAGTATACAATGCAGTATGTCAGGTGAACAAGCAAGTTAAGCTTGTTGTCCCTAATTTCAGCAACAATCAATGATATATATCAACACATAAAAATAGCGGGAGTTCCAAAATAAGTGCTAAAAGTCTAATTGAATAAGCAAGGGACAAGCTAGTAAAGACTAGTTTAACTCAACAATGATAGAGAAAGACTTTAGCACAAAATCAAGGCTATCACAAAAATATTACTAAAGTGATATTTATTAGCCTTATGGTTGTAGCAAACCAAGCCTTATGGCAGAAAATTCAGCCAATAAAAATTACTTCAAACTAGCTCATTTAGGAGTTATCTAGGGTTAGATTTATGCAACCCTAGTGGTTGTAGGTTAGTCTTGTAACAACGACAAGTTATAGTGGGTGAAAGAGGACGCCTCTATGAGGAAAAATAGCCTAGGTCTCAAGGAACAATGTCCAAGTGAGAGAACTTCAAAACATCAACTTTTCATGTTTACCAATGCAACGTTTTATTTCTCCAATGCAACGACTATTGCCTTTGATTATGGGTTAATGGGGTCAAAATAAAAGACCTAAAGCTACTACCTCCTTGGGGGTATAAATGCTCTTATTTCCCAAGACAAGTAACCTATCCAGGGTTTAAAACTAAGGTGTGTATATCCTTATACTCCCTTAGCAAACCCTTGCAAACAATAATTCTATGCTTAAAATTTATGGTGGAGCTAAAGTAGGGGTGTATGCACTTATACTCCCTACCTAGATTTAGAAAAATTAGCCTTGAGCTTGAATTACAAATGATATAAATAAGTAAAATGTCTTACCAATCCAATAACAACAAGATAAACCATAACATGCCAAGATAACCACCACAATAGCTAGAAAATGACCTCCAAGAGCTAGCACATCATCATCATCAAGTCCATAACCAAAGAAACACCATACCATAGCACAAGATCACAAAAAATCTTCAAGGGTAGCAAAAATTTCAGTCCTTAGCTCTTCACAATGGGAGAGTTATGATTAAAAATGAGATCTTATGATCTCTAATTATACAAAATGTCTAGCACATAGTTTTTCGACATTAGCAAGGATAAAACATAAGATAAGGGGTCTACAACCGTTATCTTAACTCTTGCAACAAAATAATATTAAACAATTCACTTAAAATTCACTTTTACAAAAAGAAACCCTAAAATAAGGTGACGTCACCCCTTTAGGGGACATTTTGGCACTTTGAAGAAGTCGTTGGGGTAGTAGATGCATGGCTAGGCCTCCAAAGGCCACTTGTCACTCATCTAAATCTCCTCTTGATGGTATTCAAGCTTCCTCCCTTCAAAATGTGCCACATGTCATCAAGCAACACCTTCACCACCAAACCCTATCCTCTAGGTGATGTCAAGTGATCCAGATTATTTTCGGCACGAAATGAGATCGGAGATATAATAAAGAAATGCACAGAGATATCGCAGATATTCAATAATATAACAGAAATATATCAGAGATGCAACCATAAACACAGAGATACAGTAATACACGATTTCTATTAATGAAAGAAATGTATAGAGACTGTAAAAATACAGAGTGAAAGACTCGCTAGAATGGTGACAACTTATCTCTGAGAAGAGATGTGATGGCTACCCGCATTCGCAAGAAGATCATTACAACAAGGCTTTGAAGGCCTTTTTACAATAAACAGGAATGCCAAAAACCCTAGACATCCAAAAACCTAACCCTAGGAGATGAAGCGCCAAAAGTCATGTGGGCCCCGTTTGGGTAAGTTAGTACATCAACTTCCTGGGGTCGTAACTTTTGCATACGATCTCCGTTTTAGGCATGTGATAGATCGTTGGAAAGGTATCGTAGAGGAGGTTCATTTTGGGGGCTCAATCATGCTTTCATCTATCATTGAGAACCTCGATCTAAAAAAACCTTCACTTAGGCCCTCAAAATGGCTCGAGAAGTTAAAACCTGCTAAAAATAATAAATTGCCAAAATTGCCAGAAAACTGTTTTGAGCCAGTCAAAAAAGGTGGGTGGCCATCGATATCCACCTGGATCATCAAGCCTCTAAAATTGATGTGTTTCCTCTCCTAGGAAAAACGTTTGGCATGTGAGGGCTAGGTCATGTCATCCATGATGTCTTCTAGGCCTCCAAAGGCAAGTCATCGTGATCCGACATGTGGGCCATTGGAAACCAACCTGTGGGATTCAAGCCCCATGGAAGCCCAAGCTAGGCTTGTTCTTTCAAAACTGTCCACCAACTAGGTCCTGCAAAGACAAATAAGCATGCCCTCCAAATATCTAAAGTCAAAATATCATGGTGAGTAAATCAAATCAATAAATGAGACACCTAAGCATGCACATCAAAGATTACCCGATCAGACAAGTAAGTGCTCAAAGACATTATGCAACTTTCCAAGCTTGGGTATGAGAGGGTTAAAGAGGTGTCCTATTGGGTATATATTTCCCTAGGTTAAGTAGTGTTTCCCAAGTGATCCCTCTCAAAGCCGTGTGAAGTAGATGAAGTGGTTATGGATCAAAACTCATTGGGCATGGGGTTCATGACATACAAGGGGTTGTAGTGTCTCATTCATGGGTTCCTTTGTAGAGGGTGTGTGGCACCTTTGTTTGCAATGCACTTTTTCCAAGCCCATCCTCTTGCCATTCTTTGTTTCTTTCATGTTTTAAGGAATAAGTTGAAGGCCACTGTCCTGGCATGGTATCCAGATAATGAGAGTGTCACTCACAAATACCTCCCAAAAATGAGAAGGTTGGCTCATGATGAGACCTCCTTTCTCTCAGTTGTTCAACTAAGAGCCACTACCCTAGCTTGGTGAGTAGATGATGGTAATGTCATACCACTAGATACCCATGATCATGATAGGTCGACTCATGATGAGACCTCATATCCTCCAACTGACCCCTTAAGCATTCATTATCATTTATTCTTGTAGGTCCATGTTTTCTTACAGATAAGCGTTTCATTTCTTTCTCGAGGGATTCCTAGGAGAAGCATTTGGAAGGTCTATATATAGGCTTATATCTTTTTAGCCAACAACAATCCCTCTGGGCCTTCATCCCCTTCTTTCCATGGAATGAGGGACAACCCCTTCTTGGGTCAATACACCTTAAAATCCCAAGAGACAAGGGAATGGGGGTTTTAGGTGATCGAAAGTGGTAACTATGGTTGGGAATGGTACGATGGCTCTTCAAGGGAGTTCCTAGTAGCAAACCCATGCCCAAGGAAGAACACTTACTAGGGCACAATGTCAACCACCAAGGTGAAATGGGGCAAAAAGCATAATGTCTAAGCATATTTCACGAAATCTAAAACAGTCTAAGATACAAAATACTCAAAATGCCTCAAATATTGAAATGACACTCACCATAATACTTGATTTGTACCTCATGGAGCAAGGCCCGGTGCCTCTGGGAAACTAGTTGGTGTGGTGGATGTCATCCCTAAAATCCTGAACTCTGTGGTGGTGAGAAGGGTCGCCATCTGTGCAAGTGGACACCGTTGGTGATGTAGTCTCTCGACACTCCATATCTTGAACCTGAGGTCCTCGAGACATGATCTCCTTAGTTATCCCACAAAATGGGGATAACACCCCTCATGACTTTTCTATGACTCGTAGGTCCACAACTCCGCAAGTCCGCATTTCTCCCAACATTTAATCATATTCATGAATCTCAATGCGGTCATCGTCACCCTTTCCCGAATATTGTTTCACAAGCGCTTAAGTCCGCAACCTTGCAAGTCTGCATTTCCGTAACATTTCCCATACATCATTTTACACCTCCATACTTAGCACTTTCCATTCATCATACCATCACATTGCCATTTCCCATCAAATTAATCACCCTTTCCATATCATTCGCCACTCGTAAAAACATAATGTCATTTTTAATAAACAATGCATCGATTAAGGGTTGCAATAAATCCAAGTCCCGTGACAACTGATGACATTTAAAGCATGATCTACAATTGATTGAATTACTATGGCAGTACGTAGTGGAATTTAAAGAAAATAAAAATTCCAACCTGTAAGTATCGACAATAGCAAAACCTTTATAAAAATCAGAAAAGATGTCAAGTAAGAAGAAGGAAGTATTTTTTGGAGATACATTGAACACACTTAGTCATGAAGATCAACAGTTCCAGTGGTATAGGGCATACAAGTACTACAAAAATCTTCCTCTAGTTGAGAAGAAGGCGAACCTAATCTAGACCTCGCGAATCACATCAGTAGGATGTGTTCCAGAGGTAACTAATATTAAAGAGATCATTCAATGGTGTGCATATAATTTTGTTCCTGAACGAAGTATAATTCAAATGCAAGGCCATTAACCCATTTCTTTAGCTCCTTCAACATTTTCCAAAATGTTTTTTTTCCTTGGGAAAAAGCGTAATTTTATTACATCAAGAACAAAATTACATTTTGTATATACACCTCTTGGCGTATTCTATTACATTGAAGTCTGTAGCTGAAGGCTATCTTTTGCATTTCATGAATGCTTCTGCAATTTGTTACTTCCGCAAAAAATTATGTTTCTTTGGATCTTCTGGAACCGATACTGCTGTATGAGCTTCAAGTGATCCTCATAGTACTGTTTGCATATGTTATGCATGAAAAAATATACAAAACTTTGTTGCTGATAATTGTTTAGTGCAAAAAGGGTCTGTGCAAATATTCATTTCCTTGCTCATTGTGATGTTCAATTATTTTCCATTGGCCCATAGCCAAATTAAGCCCCTCTTTCAACCGCTGGTCTGCTTCTTTATTGTTCTCCCTGTAGACATGTTGACAAACAAAGGTGTCAAAAGTGGTCTGCAAACGAGTAATGTCTTCCACCAAGGCAACAAGTCTTGTGTTTAAGCATCTTTGTGTGCCTTTTATCCAGTTTATGATGTTTAAAGAGTCCCCATAAACTTTTAAAGACATGCATCCTTTTTCAATGGTGAAAGTAATGAGTAGTTTAAGGCTCAAAAGTTCTACAAAGTTGTTTGTTCCTGGCCCAAAACCAAAGGTCATAATAAAGTAGTGTGAAGCTAAAAGGTAGAGGAGTCCTCCTCCTCCACAGATGTTTTGTTGGGAAGCTCTGTCGAAGAAACCCCAAGGGGAGGAACTATCAATCACGACCTCTTGAGGCTGCTTAGTGGAAGGTCTAGGACACTGAGAGAGGAAGGTGGGGAGAAGGGAGAAACTTCTAGCTGCTGTGATCTCAAGAGAAGGAGGGGTTCCTTTGAAAATAAAGGAATTGTGAGCGAGCCAAACGCCCCAGATGACCAATTAAGGAAGGGCTCTTAAAAGTTTGAAGTCTCTTGTTTTCCACCAAGTAAACCAGGAGTGATCCAAATACCTTCCTTCCCAAACACGGTGCAGATTTAACAATCTAGAAGTTTCCTTCCAAACTTTGTTGATGAATCTACACTTTAGAAAGAGGTGTAATAAAGTTTCTCCTTCGGACTTGCAAAGAGATCACCAACCAGGACCAATTTTTTTTCTCTTCTGGAGGTTATCCCAAGTCATAACCTTGTTTTGTAGTACATTCCACATAAACAGTCTAGTTTTTGTTGAACTTTTAACCTTCCACAGTTTCCTCCACCACCAAACAGGCTCTTGAAGGCCTAGATCTGTGCTATATTTTAGATAACCCAGTTTTGGGGATAGATCCCCGAGGGGGCCGGATCCCAAATCAATTTATCTTCGTTGTCCATGAGCCTAATCTGTGAGGACTTTAGACTATAAATATAAATTCCTAGTTCAAGTTTTTCTTCTTCATTGAGGCCCAGTCTATTTGGATCTATCCATCCCTGTGACCATAAGGTGGAGCGACTGGGGTTTGCCAGAGAGTTTAAATGAGTAAAACCCAAGGAAAGTAAGTGTTGTATTAGTTGCTCAGAAAGCATGTGATTACCTTCACTTCCTGGCCAAGGGTCTTTCCCTAATATGAAACGGTTACCATTACCGAATTTCCAATCTAAGCCGTTTTCAATGAGAGGAAAGGTGTTTAGAATAGATTTCCAGATCAACGAGGCCCCCTTTTTGGATTTTTGTTGACTTCTTATCCATACCTCCAATAGGACTGGTGCTATATACTTTTGGATAATGACCTTTGTCCATAGACTGGATGAGTTTATAATGCGCCATCCTCCCTTGGCCGCTAGTGATTTGGAAAAGAGAAAGATATTTTTCAGACCCCATCCTCCCATTGCCTTTGGGACGACAATTTTATCCCAGCGGACCCAGGGAATGACATGAGCTTCCTTTTTTCCACTCCAAATGAATTTTGAGGTGATTTTTCTTATTGCTTCCAAGATTCCTTTAGGGATCAAAGAGAGGGACATCCAATAAACCGGGATAGCTTCCAAAACTGATTTTACCAACATCAATCTCCCTACCCGTGAAAGCCACCGATGACTCCAAGTATTTAGTCTTTTGTCCATTTTCTTGAGGAGCGACTTCCAATCTTCTTTTCTGCAATCATTGGGTTTTAGAATGAAACCCAAGTACTTTAGCCCATCATCTAAAGTGTTTCTTTCGAACAGGAAAAATAAAAAGTGGGCTTGCTCTTCTTCTTCAGTTAGGAGGTATGTAGAGAGCGATGATTTTCTGTCATTGATTTGCATCCCTGGTGATTTTGAGAAAAGAGAATGGATGTTCCTTAAGACCTCGTCTTCCCTTCTGGAACCTCCACTGAAAATTAAGACATCATCTGGAAACAATGCAGGTGAGATTTTGATTCCGGAAAAGGTGCTTGCACTCTTTGCATGAGATATTGCTCTGCTGAATCCTTCCGCTACTAGGACGAAGAGAAGAGGTGACAAAGGACACCCTTTTCGGGGGCCTCTTTCTGAGGTAAATAAAGGAGAAGTCAAGCCATTTATTAAGACCTCAAAGGAGGTCGTAGAAAGACAATTCATGACCCAATTAATGAAAGGAACATCAAACCCTAGGTGAGTAAGTAATAACCGGATATACAACCAACTTTCCCTATCATAGGCTTTTGAGAGATCGATCTTTAACACTGCTCCTTTTAGAATTATTGTCTTCATACTCTGAAGACGTTCTTGTGATATACCTATGGCTTAATGGATTTGTCTCCCTTCCAGAAAGCTAAACTGTTGTTCCGAAATATTTTTAGATATGATTCTTTTAATCCTTCTAGCAATTACTTTTGAGACGATTTTGTAGGTGCAGTTACAAAGAGAGATTGGTCTGAAGTCATCTAGAGTCTCCGAGTTATCTGTATTTGGGATAAGTGCAAGTAAATTTGAGTTAAGGCTCTGTGGAATTCGGCCTGAGTTCTTGTGTCCTCCACCATATTCAACAAATCAGTTCCTACAATTTCATAACAGCCTAGGATGAATTCAATAGTCCATCCATCTAGGCCTGGGATATTTTTTTTTGAAAGCTGTGAAGCACTTCTAGGAGATATTTTTCTGTAACTTCTTCCATCAGGAGCCGATTATCTGCTTCTCAACAAATTTGGGAAAAAATTGTGCCACTTGGACTACTTCTTCTATAGAAGCTTGGGATTCTGCTTTGAAGAGATTTTGAAAATATTTTTTCCCCAGTTTTGACATACCTTCGAAAGTTGTTTCCAAGTTTCCTGCCTGGTCCTTCAATTGCCAAATAGTACTGATGTTCTTCATTCCTTTCGCGAAAGCTTGGAAGAACTTTGTGTTTTCATCTCTGCCCTCGAACCATATAACTCTACTTTTTAATCTCCAAGGCTTCCTTCTCCTTGAGTAGTTTAATTCTCCTTTTCTCCAGATGAAGTAGTTTGAGTTTTGACTCTGCTGTGGCCAAAATTTCCCCTTCTTCTTCCAAGAATCTTTGTAACTCATATTCGATTTCTTTTAATTCCTTGTCCTCATTTTTCCTTTTTTGTAAACCCAAGTTTTTGCCACATATTTGAATCTTTTCAGATTTTCTGTAAACTAGAGAGCTGCTGACTGAGGTAAATCTTGCCTGAAGGGGATAGAATGTTCCTTTATTAGTTCTAAGAAGGACTCATCTTCAAGCCGGGTTTTGTTATATTTAAAGGGACTGGTTGGCTTCTTAGAACCCTGTCCAAATTCCAAGAAAATTGGATAGTGGTCTGACATGCCTCCAAAACCAATCCACTGCTTAAAGGTTAGAAGTTTGTCCAAAAGAGAGTTTTTTACCAGGAACCGGTCCAGTATTTTTTCCACACCTTCGATTCCAACCCCGTTGTTTTTCCAAGTAGTCTTGAGGAGTATAGGATCAAGATCCGTTAGTCTGCACTCCACAAATTTTTGACAGAAAAAATATGCCAGAAGGTCAGGTCTGGCGCTATCCCCCCAGACTTCTGAAGGTCCCAGGGAGAGGTTTAAATATCCCCCTAAAATTAGAAGCTCTTTGAAGAAAGACTTTGAGAGAAGAGATACCCAAAATAGTTTTTTATTCTAATAGGGTCCATAAAGTCTTAGGATATGTATAACATCCTTGAGTTTTGGGGTCAAAACCGTGATCCCGAGTCCAAAATCCAAGCCCCAAGTGTTAAGAACTTGAATGTTATGTGAGTTCCAAACAGTGGCTAGTCCTCCATATCTTCCCATAGTGTCCCCTGTAATAAAATTCCACCCCGGTAGGAGTAGTTCCAGGCTTGACTTTACCTCTTCACCTACTCCCATTGTTTCTTGTAGGAGTAACACATCCGAGTGTTATGTAGTGATCACCCTTTTTAGGACAGCTTTTTTTAGGGCACCCGCCAAACCCCTGCAATTGAAAGACATAATCTTCATCCTGAAACCTTGCCTCGGGGCTTCGATGCTCTAAGTTCCCATTCGATAGATTGTTGTTTTCCGGCCAGAAGGTCAATCCCGGCCTTTGATTGAGCTTTTGAAAACAAGGAATTTCTCCCTCGTCCTCCCCTGGCCAGGGAGGAGATTTCCTCCTTTCCCAGTCCACTTGTGGAAGGGGCTCTTTTTTGTGATCTTAAGAAATAACGGGTAGAAGAAGACTCATTAGATAGGGATGAGGACGAGGAGGCTTCTTCTATAAGGAAACAATGCTTAGGGGGGAAAGGGGCTTCTAGGAGGGAAGAATCCTTGTTGTAGTCTCAGAAAGACTTGGGAAAGGTTCGAGAGACATTGTTTAAAGACAAGTTTTTCAGAGCCTCCAACCACTCATTTCCCTCTAAAGTCAAATTTTTAATTATAATTGTAATGGGAGGAGAGGAAAGTACATGGTTACCCGAGACTAGAGACCTCGAGCTTCCTGTATCCATAGTAGCAAGGATTGTTTTCTCCAACCCTTCCTTCGCATTTTTTTTCAGTTGGTGGAGTGGAATTCTTCTGTTCTTTTTCCTTTGAGGCTTCTGTGGAGGGTGCAGGTTCCACTGTAAGGGGTGCTGCCTTTTCTGCACCAAAAACTTGCCTATTGTTGTGGGCTTGAGTTGAAGACTTTAGTTTTGCTCTGTAAAAGGTGCCTCCTTTTGTTCGTAAGGGAAGGTGGCAAGTTGCCACCAAATGCCCATACTGGTGGCATCGTCAACATCCAAAGGGGACATTTTCATAGTCCAATAATTGGGTGTGTTTGTAATTCCCCCAACTTAAGTCGATCTCCTCTCCAAGCCCTTCTCTGACATTTAGATTAACTAAAATCCTTGCAATTTTTCTTTGTTTTGTCTCCTCGTAGGATAGGTCGGCTTCAAGGAAGTCACCCAGAAAATTCCTAATGGCTTTAAAATAATCTAAAGACCAGAATTGTAGAGGAAGAGTTGGGAGTCGAACCGAGACAGGGATTTTGTCTAGTTTCTCCCTGCTTGCATCGAAGAGGGGGATCCAAGGCTTTAGCAAGAGGGGTGAAAATTTTACGCTCCAATTTTTACACAACACCCATTTAGTATGTTCTGGTTGGAGGAAATTGAAGGCAAACCAATTTCTGCTTAATTCAATAACCTCCGGGGCATAACCAAAGTGTTCTTCCCAAAACGACTGGGTCCAAGAAATAATGGTTTTGAGAGCAAAAAACCTGCCACTGGCTCTCCCAACTAGAGTCTGATTCAACAGTTACACCACCTTATTCATGCCTATCTCTTCCCCCAGCACCAGTTTTCCAA
>ML797210.1:61985-140867 GCA_009831015.1 Picea engelmannii | reverse complement strand
ATCGTAGGAAGGTTTGTTTGATTGATTGCTTCTTAGATTCGTAGCGTGTGTTGTTTGTTTTACTTAGTGGACCTTAGGTCGAGTCAGTGTTAATGGCATCAAATCCTGGGAGTACCAATGGAGGAACCCCTTCTCCTGGGGAATATTATACCTTTCCTTTGTTTGGAAACTTTGGTCCTCCTTATGTTGCCACACTGAGTCTTCCAGGACTCACTATTGGATTACCAGTTTGGTTGTTCCCCACTCCGGTGATCCCAAATCCTCCCAATGTTTCAGTTCCATCTAATACTTTGGATGTCAATACACCACCCACACATCAACCTCACGTCAACTTTTCACCTTCTTCGCCCATTAAATCTCCTTCCATTTCTCCTTCTTTGCCTAGGGAAAGCTCTAAAGCAAGTAGCCAGGTTGATCAGAAGAAGAAGAAATGGAAAGAGAATAAGAAGAAAAACCCGAAAAGGACAAAGGCCCCAACAACATCAGATGTTGGATCTAAGAAACCAGTTACTGTTAATAGTATTGGGAGTGTTGATGAGGTCAACAAGATTAAAATGAAGAATCCAAAACCAAAATTCCCTTGCAGCGTTTGTAAGGGCGACCACTTTCTGAGGGATTTCCCTGGTCTTACCCAGGTCTTAGAAATGTGGTCCTCCACGTCATCGGCCTCTGTTGGTCATGTCGATGATACCCCCTCAACTAGTGATGTTCAGGTTGGTAAGAAGAAGAAAACTGTCAAGTTCCCTTGCATGTTATGTAAAGGTAATCATTACTCTCACCTTTGTCCTCGCATGGACGAGGCTTCTTCTCTTTTGGAAAAAATTCAACTTCCAAAAGGTTATCGTAAGATTTCCTTCGACCCATCGTTGGTTGATGGACTGGTCAATCCGGTTCCATCCCCGGTCAGTCCGGTTGATCAGGTGGTCAGTCTAGTTTCCTCTTCGATTGAACCACGAACCCAAGTAGCTGATCCAGTTCCGTCATTGATCAGCCCCGCTCTTCATCAAAAGAGTGACACCAAAGTGGTCGATCTGTTTTCATCCTCGATCAACCCTGCTCTTCATCAAAAGAGTGACACCAAAGTGGTCGATCTGTTTTCATCCTCGGTCGATCCCACTCTCCCGTTAGAGAGTGACACCAAAGTGGTCGATCCGTTTCCACCCGTAGACCCCATTCTTCCCTTGGCGAGTGAAACTCAAGTGGTCGATTCAGTTTCACCATTGGTCGATCCCATTCCTCCATTGAGGAATGTCAAAGTGATTGATCCAGTCCCTTCCTCGGTCAGTCCCACTCTTCCTCTAAAGAGTGCTAAAGTGGTCTATCCAAGTCCACTATTGGTTGATCCGATCCAATCATCAGTCGATCCCACTCTCCTTCTAGAGAGTAAACCCGATACTGCCCATGTTTTTCTCGTTAATACAGAGTCTACCGTGTCGGGGGGCATTCCTCCTTCTCCTGTGAAAACCCCTCCAAGTAATGAGGCCATCCTTTTTGATTGGGGTGTGCTAACTAGACCTCGTCTTCCCTCTCACATTCCTTTCCAAATTACAATACAGGTTCGTGGTCGGGACGTTCCTCAAACACTGATAGATGAAGGTGCATCCGTTAGTATTTTGTCTTCTGTTGCTTGGTATGATTTGGGTTGTCTGCAGCTTGCACCGGTTACACAGAATCTGTTAGATTTTAACAGAAGAACTAGTGAACCTTTAGGGATCCTTCCTCAGTTTCCTATAACTTTGGGAGGGAAAACTGTCTTTATCGATGTCATGGTAGTCCGAGACCCATTGGATTTTGCTTTACTCCTTGGGCGGGATTATGTCTATGATATGAAAGCTCTTGTATCCACCCTTTTTCGCATGATATCTTTCCCTCACAATGGAAGAATTGTGACTATTGATCAAATTTCATTCATCGGCCCTGACTGGGTTACCTCCCTAAGTGGTTCTTATATGTAGACAATATCACCCCCGCCGCATGTCAATTATTTGGCGTTGTCTCCCATGAAATCAACTTCTGATGATTTGGATCCGGTAGTTGACATGGTGATCTCTTCAGTAGGGTTATTGGAGCCTGCTCTCCTTACCCCTGTCACAACCCTCGACATGTATTCCTCCTTGAGTGATTATCTTCCATCCAACGAAGATCTCTTGGAAGCCATGACCGAGTTTTGTCCCTTGCCATGGTATCCTTCCAGAGCGTTATCCTCTTGGAAGCCATGATCAAGAAGCAACCACGAGCATAGTATCTCTTCTATGTGGCAAGCTCGTTAAAAAATGAAACAGAGGTCACGAGCATAGTTTCTCTTCTCTATGGCAAGCTCGTTAAAAAATGAAACAGAGGTCACGAGCATAGTTTCTCTTCTCTGTGGCAAGCTCATTAAAAAATGAAACAAAGGCTTTTGAGCATAGTTTTCCTCTCTGTAGCAAGATCGTTAAAAAATGAAACAACAATCTGGGGATCGAACCTGGAACCATGAGCATAGTTCTTTTCCTGTGTCAAGCTCATTAAAAAATGAAACAGTCACCTCTCTTGAACCTTCATTTCATCCACCTGTATCCCTTTTCTCCATCTAGCACAAAAATTGGTGACAACCTCAAAGTCGGTGAATGAATTGAAGCTTGGGGGGCATGTCTCCAGTCTTTGATGATCATTCTGGAGTTAAGCCACTAGATTTCATGCTGGGGGCATACCGAGCTTAGTCTTTGTTCTTTCTCGTGCTCGTAAATACATGAGAATGCATCCGGGTAGACTTTTATCTCTTTTTCGGACCTGTATGGATACACGAAAAAGGAACCCCCTGGAGTCATCTTTAAAATCTTTTCAGACTCTCTAAATATGAAAAGACTGTCGAGTGATCTTGCTTCCTTTCACACTCGTTAAAAGGTTCTAAAGGGCGTCTTTCGAGCGATAGTTTATCTCTTTTTCGGTCTCGTTAGACTACTGTACGAAAAAGGAACTCACAGAGTTCTCTTTTAAGTGTTTTTCCAAACTCTTTAATCATGAAAAACCTTCGAGTTTTCTGTCTTTGGACTCGCTAAACAAAACATCGACAGACCCATACGGGATCGAACCCTTACTTCTTCCAGTTCATTAAAAAAAGGAAGAGGAACTTACCGAAGGTGAGTTATATCGAGCATGTGTTACCCTCCTCGAGATCGTTAAATTAAAAAGAGGTACTCGTTTATCTGGATGGGGGAAAAATTGAAAGAAGCAAGCCAAGCAGTCTCTTGAGAACCTTATCAAGTAATTCTTAGAGTCGCCCTTGAACACGACACTTTGTCATATGCACGCATTATAACCCACTGAACCTCTGCACCGAGCCAATCCTTTGTGTTTCTTTCACTCCTTTGGGTCACCTGACATAAGTCACCGCATCCACTGCATCATTAGGTTTTGGTCCATGTCATGTTCTGTTGTTGTGCCTCAGTGTTCAAGGGAAGTATCCGCCTCTAGAGTCAGCCATCCCAAATATCTTGCCTCAAAACCTGGGTCAGTCCATGTCCTTTTGATCCACCAATTACATCTCTATGTCTGTTTCGTGTCGTTGATGGGGGATACATCAAGGCCCTCCTTCGACGAGCTTATTCCTGTCGACCTCAGCACATTATCCGAGAATTAGGCTTAGAAACCAGTTAGTACTTTGGGACCTGCATGCCTCAATGGCAGGCCTCCTCACATTCGACAGTAGGTTTACATCATTGACCTCTGATCGAATGATTCCACAGATGTTCGACTCCGACTCATCCATTCACATTCGTCAGAATGTACTAGAGTACCTTGGGAATCATTGACATTAATGGTGATCTCCCTCGCACTTGTTAATGATTGACACCATTGACCGGTAATCAAGTGGTTTCTGCCATGTTCAACATCAGGACATCTTTTCACATGGTTAGAATCATACCACATTGGGATCGGTAAGAAGACCCTGGCTTGAGTAATCATTTTGATATATACTTTGCCCAGGCTGCGAAGGAGTTTCTCTTGAACAATGACACATATACTGTTACATAGATCCACTTTGTATTGGTCGTGGCTATGTCTTGTCATCTCGTAGATCCACTATGTATTCTTCGTGGCTACGATCAGTTCATGTCATAAGAGTATAGATCCACAGTATATTTTCAGTGGCTATACCTTTTTTTATCAATACAATTATGGATCCGCAGTGTATTTTATGGCGGCCATATCTTGCAAGTCTTGATCACCCAAGCATAGGTATGCCTGCCTTGGGTTTGAAACATGTCATAATATTTGTTGGATGTTTGTGTGCAGTTTTTGTCAGGTTCCCTGCGTCTATAACCTTGCTTGAAAGTCTACAAAGCATTTCAGTTATCGGTTCATGTCTTCTAACTTCATACTTTGGGGGGCAATCTGTTACACGTCAAAATTACTCACTTTGATAGTGTCGCAAGTGTTGTCATTACAAAGGTCGCAAGTGTCGCATTTTGCTCACAAGGTCGCAAGTGTCGCATGTTGCTCACAAGCTGTTGCAAGTGTCAAAGAAAGCATGCTGCCATGATGCCTATGTCATGCCTATAACGACATGAGGAGGACACTTGAAACACCTCAAACATTTGATTTGGAAGAGGAGAAATGAGTCAACAGGCTCATGAACCTTTTGCCATCTGAAAGCACCTCAAAAACTGAGATTTTGAAGGAGAGCGCTCCCCTATACCTCTTCTGGGAGCGCCGACGCTCCCCCTTACACTGTCTGGGAGCGTTATAAAGATCCTCTGGCCCTTTTGAGGGAGCACTATAGATTTTGAGAGCGCTGGCGCCCCCTAAAGCCTAGTAGGGAGCGCTACAACGCTCTGATGGTCCTTTTGAGGGAGTGCTACCTATTCTGGGCAGTGGTTAAGTTGTTGAGATGTATGGGGGAAGGATCCTTTCATTCTTGGAAGGCAGTTGGATTCGAATCCCTAGTCCAGCCATGATCTTAGGGCAGGTCCTCAACTGAAGGAGGCAAATCCTCAAATTCCCCAAGGATATCTGAAGTGGTTATAGCCTCTCCAAGGCTATATAAGAAAGCTTTCTAATGGTGAAAGAGGATTGGAAAAGGAGAATCACACCAAACTTATGATCTCATAAGTGGTGCTGGAACGGGGGAAGAATTGCTAACATGAAACTTATGATCTCATAGGAAACACACAGTCAATTGAAGGAGAGTGATCAGTGAAGCTACTATCATCCAGGTTGTGGATCTGTCGAGCAAGGCTTAGACGAAGGGGACTTGACGAAGCTATCGCATTCACATCTACGATTGTAAGCACTGCTCTCGTTATTCTCATTAATATGACACGCTTGGCCTGTTTCTTTCTAGTTTGTGTCTGATCTTACATGAACTTATCATTGATAGATAGATCTGTTTTCAAGCTAATATCAATAGAGTAGGAAGCGGTCGTACTTTGTTTGTCTACAGGACTCATCGAGGAGCGAGAGTTTGGAGCTCGACTTAGAGCGTGCAGGGACAAACGTCGATAAAGAGGTACTTCTATTCTCCTTCCTTCTCATGTATTAGTTTGTATAGATTCGAAAGGAAGTCAGTGTCCACATTAAGCACTTTATGTCTTAGAGTTAAGGTCTAGCTCTTTGAGGCAATCTACCTGTCCGCAGGGAGATTTTCCTACAACAGTCTCATTTATGGGTGCCTTTGTGGAGGGTGTGCTCCATCCCTTCATTTGCAATGCAACATTTTTCCAAGCCATTTATTTTCCTTTCATTTGTTTTGGTCTGAACATTGAGTGCAATGTGAAATTGAAAGAAAAAGAGCAACACAATGCCACTTGAATTTAAAACACATTGAGTGCCATATGCATTGGAAAAAGGACACCACAATGCATTTTCCCCATCAAGCGGGACATTTATTAATTATTTTCTTTTAAAAGGTCCTTCATTTTTTTTTATAGAGAATCATTTCATGGCTCTTAGGACCTTAGGGCGAGCATCTAGAAGGATAAATTATGGCTTTTGATTTTTACAGTGCTAACTACAACACCTCTGGGCCTTTAGCCCCTTCTTCCCATGAAATGAGGTAAAAGCTCTTCTTCGTGTCAATGAACCCAAAAACCCAAAAGATGAGGAAATAGAGGAGAAGATGTGTGGAAAGTGGTAAGTATGAGTGGGAATGGTACAATGACCCTTCCAGGATACCCCCCAATAGCAACATTTTTCCTGAGGGTGACCCACTTACTAGGAAACCATGTCAACCACCAAGGTGAAATAAGGCAAAGGTATATTTTTCAAGCAAATGTTCGATAATCAATAAAGGACCCTTTGCAACATGCTCAAATGCTTCAATTACTAAAGTGACACTTACCATGATACTAGTCTTGTTACCTCATGAAGCAAAACCTGTTGTCCTTTCTTAGCCAAGCTGGTGTGGCAGACGGTGCTATGTTGTTGACATTGAATAATGATGTGTGGTGGAGAGGAGGGCCTATGTCTTCTCAATGGGCTCAGTTTATCATCTGGCTCTCAACACTCCATGTATTCTACCTGCAGACCTCGAGACACCATATCCTTAGTTACCCCTAGGCTGGGGGATAACACACCGTTGCAATATGTGGTGGTGCGTCAATAGTTGTGGCACATAGGTGTGTAAATGTTAAACGTACACACCATGCCATATTTAAAAAAATAAATAGCACGGTTTTTTCTTTTGTAAGGCCCCATTAGTGGTGTGTTAGTGATACAATGCACCGCTCGACATCATGCTGGTACTTTAGTTTACCTGGTGCATTGATGCTTTCAATTTAACAAAGGGCACCATAAATTTTAGTGTCGTGGTGCGTCTTTGTTAACAAAATGAACCGGTGTTGTTAAAAGCACTGAACCAACGTGTTTAAAAGCACTGAACCAACGTGTTTAAAAGCACTGAGCGGTTTCAAAGAATCCCATGGGACACATCGTAGGGTGGTTCCATTGGTATGAGATAATGCATACGTGTCGAGGCATATGTGTTGTTTGCGACATACCGATCACTATTTAAGTTTTTTTGCAAAAAAAAAAAATGGATTTTTTTTAAATACACATCATTTATATATGTATTTGTTTTATAATTTCAACTTATTATATATATATATATATATATATATATATATATATATATATATATATATATATATATATATATATATGCCTAACAATATTTATATTTGAATTAGAGACGATGACAACGAGAGGAGGAGGAGGAGTGGAAGCAAATCGAGACACACACATTTGTGTGTGAGTGCGAGCCTAGGGAGAGGGAGTTGGTCCCTCACTCTCTTTGATAGCTATAGGAGAACCTTTTGATGGATATTGGCCTCCTGAAGTTTTACCATAAGGGTACATCCCTAAGTGGGATCTCTTTGTCGTTACAGTAGTTGATCCATCGCTGAGATCATGCAAGACAAGGGTTTAGCGTCGGTCTCGATCGTGGTACGATCCCATGATGGAGGATGTCTATTTCATCACTAGGTTTTCTAGGAGGTGGGAGTATTTGCCCCATTTCCCTGCGTTACCGCCTAGTGTTGCAGAAGAGACCTAACTGACATTAGATCATTGTCCAGTTGCTTTGTCTGGGACAATATTCTTCCCATTTGCATCAGAGTTGTATACACTATTTTTTAAGAGGGTTCATGCCACTCGTCCAGAAGTACCTCACTTTCTTGCTAGGACTTGTTTGATGTGCATATGCACATGCGGGGAAAATTAATGCCCAAGAAGGGCCAATATGAGTTTCCCATTATGCTAGTTGGTAGGGCATTATTTGATTTATTGTCTAGCGAGAACAATCTTGTCCTCGATATTGTAGAGTACCTGTATGCGGGGATGGATTAGAGAGCATGTCCAAACATCTAATTTACAACAGATGAGCCAACATATGAGAGAGGTAATATTCTCGTTATGTTTTAATCAATCTATTTGCATATTTTTATGTCTTATTTAATGCACATGTAATTTATTGTAACATTTTGTTTCAATTATATTATTATTATTATCTATTGTTTTGGAGATATTGGCACATATGTTGGGGATGCACCTCCCGAATGTAAGGATGAGGTGATGGAGGAGGCAGAGGACCATCTTCTAGTAGTACATAGACCCCACATGCCATGTAGGCCAGATATGAGAGTCCAGTTAGAGGTGGTGATAAACTATGTTGTGTCATGACTGGTTACAGAGTGGTACCCACACCCGTCAGAGACCTATTACAGGTAGAGAATCTCTCTACTATATGGAGGCATTTTCATCATGACATGATGATGTTGATGCATCATATTGTTGGCGTTGTCCACCTCATCGAAATATTGAGGGGTGCTGCTCATGATCCCACTACATCTAGCTCATTAGCAGAGCCATCCACATCTTGTACTCCACCACATGGTCCTCCTCCTCCTCCTGATTCTCCTCCACATGATTCGACTGCACAATCTATCGATATTGTTACTTCCCCTCCACATGTGTCTGATGTCTGATCCTCCTCCTCCTTTTGCTACTTCCCCTCCACATGTGCCTGCACCTGCATTCACGTCTTATCCGCCTCCTCCTCTTGCTTCTCCTCTACATGCATCACCATATTCTACTTATCCCTCCCCCTCATCTTGCTTCTCCTCTACATGCATCACCATATTCTACTTATCCCTCCCCCTCCTCCTCCACTTGTGTCACCATCCACCGATCATTGTCTTTCTCCTAGTCCACATGTGTCATCATCCACCGATCCGCTTCCTCCTCCTCTTCCTCCACATGTGTCACAAGCTTTTGATGCTTTGGACACTATGTTCACATCAGGTACTATTGCACATCTTCATGATATTGATATAGATACATTTGATAGTGCACTTTTGTCAGCATTTGTTTTTGATATGTTCTTGATGGAGGCTCTACCTTTGGTAGCAGAGACACTGATGCACTTGGATCTGGTGGTGGACCTAGCTAGTAGTGGTACTGATTGACATTTATATTAATTGTTTTGTATTTGTCTTGGGATCTATATATGACGTATTTATTGCAGATTTTGTTGAGATGCATGTTTGACATGTATATTCATATGTATATCGCTAATGTATATTATGTTTTTTCATATAATGTTGTGGTTGTTGTTGTTGTGTGATTTATAAAATGTATTATGAGTATGCTAATGACGAACATTGCAATGATTTCTATGTTTTTAAGTGAAATTTGATATGTATCACTCATTTAAATTTACAATTGTCATATAATGTTTAACTTTAATTTTATGAAAGCGTTTAGTTTGGATTGTGATTGCAAAAAGTTATAACCATTAATGTTATATAATGTTTAATTGTTGTTCAAGGTGAATTGTTTGTTGTCCAACAAGACAATATGTTGATTAAACATGTTTAGAAACAAAAATAATTAAATACGACGAGTGGAACGATTGTGATTTGAGTATTTATGTCTTTTCCATATATTATAATAATTACATTATAACATAGTTATTCACTAATAATAATAATGATGATGTAATAATAATGTTATTTTTTTAATTTTTATTATTCAAAGATTATTATAATTGTTTACTATAATCACAATTATTATATTTTATTAATATTTAATTTTTCCAAAGATTTTGTTAATTTATATTATCCAACTATTATAATATATGAAATCTATTCAATTAAATTTAAAATACTAAATATAGAGAATAATACTGCATTTTGATCTTTCATGAAATGGTTTCACAATTGTTTACTCTAATACAAACTTTATGAATCTTATATTAAAAAATAATGTCACCCAACATTTTATAATTAGTATTTTAAGAATTAGTAAAATTGAGAAAGGTTTCTATACTCTTAGACAAGTATGGATCATTAAAATTTTCCTTAATTCTGACTAGGCTCTAGAAAAAGACTCTTTTAGAATTTCCATGTCATTCCTATAGTGACACTTATCTCTTTTATAATTTCTACGTCCTTCCTATATTGACACTCATTTAAGGGAGAATGCAAAAATAATGACTAATATAAGTTTACATGATTATAAAACTAAAGGATAGACTGGAATAGGTGAAGGCCATGATAGTTGCACTAGTTAAGGTGGGGAATGCCATCAAAGTTGGTAATGCCAACACCACAAGTATTGTAGATGTTGCACGAAGTTATTTTGTTGGAATTTTCCTTAGATGCTCTATCAAAGTAAGTATATATTTATTTGAATTTTGACTTTTTCAAACTATAATTTTTTTGAGATTTTAATATTTTTTAATATCTTCATTTAAAAAAAAATTAAATATAATTTAAAATAAATCTTTACTATTGTACGCCACCAACTTTGTGATATCTCAATTAATGCTTAGTAATTCAAAGGTTAACATAAACATATTTTAATACAATATAACATAAATTTGCTATAATAAACAATAAATATTACAATAAAAATATATCAAAACCACATCTTATGCTTGGATGTCTATTTAATGTGTTTTCAATATAGTGGTTGTAAATGGTTGCTAACTTTTTATATCCAACATAATTATAAAATGAAGAAAAAAAACCATAATTTTCCATTACAAATACCCATAATAAAATGACACATCCACAATATAAATGTCCAAACAAATCATTTACAAATCAGTGTTCGTTGCCATCACCCTGATTATCTTCCTTGCTTGGCATTATAATGTTATTGTTATAAAAAAGATGTTTATATCTCGGATCATGTCTCTGTACGAACCACCAATCCTCATCCAACACATCAAGGTAAAAATGCACTTGGCTGCAATGTTTTGGGAAAACATAAGGCTCCTTGCTTTCAACCCACATTTTTTTAGATTTAATACATATTAGTCAACTCTCGCGATCTTCCTTTACATTTCTTTGGTCGAAGGTATCCCACCACTTGAAACAAAAAATAACACATTGAAATGATGGGAAGTCCACTTGCATGATCTCTTGTATCTTTCCAATGTAACCTAACTTCCCCTCTATTAGGTTTTCATCATGGTGGCTAGCATGACTAGATTGGTTGAACTCGACCTCCACTCCACAATATTGTGTGATGTGTCCATCATCAACATACTTAGTGCAAAAATGATGTCGATATGCCCACATACATGTGAACAAATGCACCTATAAAAATGTGAACAAAGGACAATGCCATATGTCTAATAACCAAAGCATTAATAAAAACATAAGACGTGTTACAATTCAACTGTGCAATATTATAAATAGAATGTGGCACTCAGAAAGGTTATTAGAGTGTTGTTGCACCAGATCCCTATGTTTAGTGCATCCAGATATTCTCCAAGTGGGTTACGACCAGACTCCACATCTTTCTCTTGTAACTGGTCAGCCACCCAATTGTTGGGACATATTTTTGGCACACTTTCTTTTGAATGATCAGGATAAGTCATGCTTTTACCATTCAACCATTTAAATGTTTTCCTGTCACTGCCCCATTCCCTTCTTTTTTCTTCAAACAACACGATCCATGGTCACGTTGCCTCCACGTTGCAAAGAATGAATTGATTGATGACATCCATTTCTAAATTTGTTGATGTATAAAAAAATTCAAAATGAATAGCATGAGATCAAATATATTATCAACTTAAAGAACAAATTTATTGATGGCATCAAAATTTATAAATTCATTGATGTATAAAAGAATTTAAAACAAATAGCATGAGATAAAATATATATTATCAACTTCAATGCAAACAATTTCTCTGTACTAAATTGACAAATAATAATTGACTTACTCTTTATCAAGCGCCTTTTTTCGTTCGTTTTAGAGTAGCTCCCCTTCCCTTTTGTACTCATCTTGTTGGTCGTCCCAAATGACTGCCCCTACCGTGTTGTTAATTTGCTTGATGTACTCACTGACATAATAGAACAACTCGTATAATATGTACCACTTTTCCATAGAGCCCTTCGGTTTTTCCCTTTGTCGAACAAACCCCTTCAATTTTTTCATGTACCTCTCTAAAAAGAACATCCAACAACATGAGAGCACCCCAACTAATTCATCCTCATCATGTAAGTGAATTAGAAGATGGACTTGCAAGTCCATATAATTCGTGGGCAGTTCCTTCTCAAACATACAAACATTCTCAGCTATCTCTTGACGCCACAATGGCTTGCTAGCCATATGAATCTCCCTTGATGTGATCCAACGTACAAATGTAGATAATTTCGATATTGTACATCGCAAGTCCCGGGGGAAGTCATGGTTCACACAACCAAGCATGAACAAAAGATAATGACACTACAAAATAGACACACAATCATTAATTTCCATAAAACTATGAGTGCATAGCATATTTTTAGCGATGTCAGTATAGAATAAGAATTATGTATTCAACATACATACCCTTAGAAGGTTTAGATGGTCATGTGATTTCAACCCTGAAAAATTCCCATCTACAGTGAAGAAACCTTGTAGATTTGACCCATATAACGATGGTGCCTTCACACCTAATATAACATCATTCACCATAGAAAGATCATCTTTGTTCAAAATCCATGGGACATCACCTTCTTTAAAACACCCAGAGGGACCAACCTCTCCTCTAGTTTTACTTCTTGGCCAATGTCTATTTATAGTATTCAAAGCAAATAAGATCTCTCCTGACAACCAATGTGTCGCTTTTATTCCATGATATATACCTCCATAAAGAAGATGAAACATTTTTGAATATATGCATGAGATATAATAAGTGGTCAATCTTAAGACACTCCCAATATGGAAGCTCATAAAATACAGATTTCCTTTTCATCCCAATGGGCATTTTCTCAACATAGGTGTAGAAAAATATTCACGATCTTTGATACAATTGGGTAAGCAATTTCTATTTCTAGGTAGTTATTAAACTTGGGAATTCACGCACATGAAGCTTTCCATATTTTCCATTCCTTCATTCCCTTAGACTCCATTTCATTACACTTTACATTTCATTGTCTATCCATCATTATCCATCTCCATGTGGCATTGATGACTTTGAAAAATATAAGTAGGTCTTGTATCATATATACCTAGACACTACCTCCTAAGTATCTTTGATTGCATGAGGACATGCAATGACTTAAGTGTGGGGGAGATGTTGGACCTCAGAAATAACGCATTCTA
Organism: Picea engelmannii; assembly: GCA_009831015.1. NCBI lineage: Eukaryota > Viridiplantae > Streptophyta > Pinopsida > Pinales > Pinaceae > Picea > Picea engelmannii. The sequence continues at coordinate 127,790 of ML797210.1, read as the reverse complement.
TGATGTCATTTAGCCATATTTCACTCACTTTACCCCTTCATTATCATTCCCTTTGTTGTCGCAAGAGTTGACTCTAGGCTGTAATAGAGCTAATCCTTAGCACATTTTGAAGAATATAATAATGGGTTGATTGATCATCTATTTGAGGCTTCTGGATCTAGGTCTGAACGAGCCTTTCAACCATTACAAATTAGAAATAAAGAGGCATGACCTCGTCTGCTAAATCCATTTAAAATCATGAGGATGGATAGAATATGTAGGTAAACAAAAATTGAGAAGGTAGTCAGGTATCCATGGATGATAAATCTAACTCCCTGTCCAATTAGAAAAATAACACTGAACAAAATCTCTAAACACAGGTCTTGTTTTACTCATAGAAAAACGAAGGAAAAACTATGAACAAATAAGCTTGTAAGTTAAGCAAAAACAATTAAGATGCAGGTCTTGTTTTGCTCACAACAAAACAGAGGAAAAAATGCACTTAAGGGAATGCTCTTAAATTCTCCACAACATAAGTTTCATTGAATTGTAACCATTACAAGCTAAATAAATGAATGAGAAGAATAAAGAAGATTAATGAAAACATGAGAAATAGAACACAAGAAAAAGGACATGGTTTAACTCAACAAGGTTTAGAATCTCTTTGCTTCTGTCAAATATATTACTGAAAGAATCTTGCATTACATTCCCAGGCCAAAAGGCTCTCGGGATGCCCCCCTTATTCTATTACAAACTTCTCCATAAATAACAATAAAGATTAGATCCAAAAATAATGGATTGAGAACCTCCTAAGGCTAAATTTAGACTGGTAGTTACAATGAATCAGGATTTGATAAGATTTAGATCAACCCTAGGTCTTATTTTCTTGATAACTTGTTAGAAAAAAACTAATATTCAATCCATGCATTCGATTCCAAGCATCTAGTACAAGATGACATGTGTTGAAACTGAGATTTAAACTTTATTGAAGTTTATGGAAAACACAAGCTTCCTGCCACTTGTTCACTGAATCCCTCAAATCTGGAATTTGTTTTGACTAATCTTTATTTCTGTGTCCTTGAAATGCTCAGTGACCTGTTCATTTCATTTATACTTTTTTGACATAAGTTTACATATTGGCCACACACTTCAGAAGATCGTAATTGGATATCATGCTTCAAAGCTTCCTCCCTGTAAGCCTTAGTATTTATGTATTTAGGATGTTTAATAAAAGGCACACCTTTCGACCATAGTTGAAAAGCCTGTCAGTATATCCAAACAACCACTTTGTGGGGTATCAACCATAAAAATATTTCTGGATACATCGTCAGTCGTTCGATCTTCTTCACTTGTAGATTTGCTTAGCTATGCATAGTTCATCACTGCCCTTGCCAACGGATACTTATTGGTCGCCTTTGTTTTACACTGGATCCTCTGGGCACCTTCCAAAGCTTCCCCTCCTTTGATAAGAAGTCCATGAGTAGCTCTAACATCTCACCAGGATGAGTAACAAAAATTTTAGGCGTCATACTCATGACAAAGTAGTACAACTCTCTGTCCATAATTATTAAGGCGCCCCTTAACTTTTGTTAATGGGTCCAAAGCATGTTGAGTGCCTATGGTGAACATATTCTCACTCCTTAAAAAGTTGTGTGATATCTTTTTTTACAACAACAATCTTTGTTAGAAGACTCATAGAGTGCCAGTAATATGCCTTCTAGGTATCACCCTTACTAGTTAAAATCAAAGAAGAAACAAAATCAGGTATTGAAAACTCAAGTATAAATCATATTTCAAGAAGTTTCCTGTTGCAGTATAATCTGGATCGATCAATATCACACTCCTTCATTCTGCTTCTTTGACTTCCATATGTTTACAAGATACTTTATTTTCCAATGGACACTTTGAATGTTGATCCAATGCCTTTGAATCTGGGATTGATACCAATCTTTGTGCCTCTGGGATATGCCAATTTTAACTGTTGTATTAAATGTTTTTCCAAAGAAAATGAGATCTGGTACATGCAGATAAAAGTGGCCATGAAGAGCCTGGATCTAGAAGTTCCTTTGTCACATCTTGTTTCCACGGTTCAAACCTGCACAATACACCTTGGTTTGATGTGTTGGGCACCTGATTCCTTTAGACACATTAAAAGTATTCTTGTTATGGCACCCGATTGATCCTTCTTTACATCTGGCATTGAGTTTTAAATCTACATTTTTTATTTGCTCGGTGGGACATATCCCACACGGATCGGGCAAAAGAGATATATGGTGTTTAAATATGCCCGCGCTCCCTTTTTCATTTGACGCGTAGTGCACCCATTTTGGGCCCCCTCATGAGCTCCTCCTCCACGTGACTTGATGCGTGGCGCTTAGGCGCTCGGTCTCGACTGACTTTTGTTGTGTTGAAGGTGCTTGGTTCAGTGCTTTAATTGGAGATTGGGCCCGTGGGGTAATTGGCCCAATAATTTTTTACATAAACCTACGTGGTGAATATGGGTTTGGTTACATGATAAATTGAAGAGTTACATACAACCTAGGGTTTGAATAAATAAAACCCTTTTCTTTTTTACCAAACCTTTTAAAAATAATAATAAAATATTATTTCAAAATTATATAAAATAATTTTAAAATAATACAATTTAAAAAGAATTGTAGTTTGGTTTTACAACTTGGCATTTTAGACCCATTTCAAAGATCAAGGAATTGTGAACAAAGAGAGATGGGAGGTCTCGACAAAATCTTGAGGTAAAGCTTTGCGATTTTGACAAATGGTGAAAGGTTTAGAGGTTTGTTGTAGTGGGAAAGCTTACACCAAACGACACAAGGATTAAAAGCTAGTGCAACCGACAATTTGTTTTGGCGAGGGACACAAAGTTTAGAAATTTCAATATTTGTTCTAACACCCTTCATCACTTATATTCCTTTATTTTTTCATGTCTACCTTATATGAGCTTCATGTGTAAAACTTACACTAAAGTGGTTGATTTCCCATACTTTGATGATTACTTAGAGTAGATAATGTGGTTTCCTAAATTACTATTTGAGCACATGGATCTCATGAAATATATTATTATTATTTTCTCCAAATCATCTTAGATCGAATCCAAGATTTGGTGGAGGAGATCCACATGTTTAGGATCTAAGATTTGCTGGTTGTAGATCCAATTGTTTATGATCTGATCTCATCTTGTTGTAACTCCCTTTCCTTTTATGAAAGGGAAGCTAAATGTATAAATAAGAGAGGATGTCATTCAACTCGATAGTTCAGAAGTTCATGAGTTCAGTTCATTAGTGAAGGGGTTAGAGAGTTTCACACTGAAGAGAAGAATTGTAATCATTTTGATGTTGGAATAAAGAGTTTCTTGTTGCAAGTCAAGAGTTCTATGTTGTAGTCCTTCTTGCTAGTATATGCCAAGAGAGGAAGGCCCCCCTCTCTCTGGTATATGCTGCCCAATTAGTTTCCTTTCAGTTGTGTGATTTCCATTTCAGTCGTGTGAATTTATTTCATTTGTGCCATAGAACCGGAATGGTAAAATCTATGGTTCATTTCAGTTGTGTGATTTCCATTTCATTTGTGTGAATTTATTTCAGTTGTAATTTGGAACCAAAGTGGTAAATTATGTGGGATTAAGGGGAATTTATTTCAGTTGTGTGAGTTCTTTCAATTCCGTATTTTACATCTAGTCGGGCACAGTAAAGTTTAATCACCTAATCATTCACTGACATAACCGAATGGTAACATCTGTAGACCATGGAACTAGAATGCAAATCTATGGGACTTATGGTTATAGATTAAGGAGTGATTAAGATCATTACTGTGATCATAGTGTTGAAATTTCTTTACTCTATTTGATTCAGATTGCTTAGAGTTAGTTTCTTGATCCTGCATATATTTTGTCGGCATCTCACAAGCTTATGATCTACCTCATCGATAATGTAATGTCCAAAATGTGTGCATATAAATTTCCCAACACCTCTCATAGTAAATCGGTGAAACTGACCGCTTCAAGGTTTGTAAAAAAATTGGATGAAATGCCAAAAGTTCAGGTTCACCAGAGCTCTTCAAGAGGTCTTGCTATCAAGTTTTTTGAGAATGGTTCGATCAAGTAGTTTACCAACATCTGGATGTTCCCTAAAGCCATGGCCACATGGGTTGATAAAAACGGGAAGCCCCTCATCCAGGGTCATCTCTCCCATTCCTTTTGCGGGAGGGGTTTCTTTGCATTCCTCCTTGAAGTAAAAGAGGATAGGGACTTGATCTTTTGAAGTGGCCCATACTTTATGGGATCAACATGCATGTACTTAAACAAATGGACCCATATTTCAACCCAAAGAACAATATCCCATCCATAGTCCCTGTGTGGGTTTGTTGACCCTTTCTTCCTCTACATTGTTGGAATGATAAAATAGTCAGAGCCATAGGAAACTCCCTTGATTGATAAAGTAGAATACAGGCATGCACTTGCATTTGTGTGGAATTTGAACTAAAAAAGGGTCTCATGGAAGCTGTGAAGCTGACCTTGGACCTACCTGCAACAAGTAGACTATAAACAACTCTCGTTTAAATGTAATATTTCCCATGAATACAACCATTTCACCAAGAACTTCCCCAAGGCACCCCTTGAAGCAGAATCTCTAGAAGCCACATGCAATGGCAGCACCAAATAAATGAAGACAAACGTTGAAAGCTAGAGCTCTTCCGAAATAGGGACTACCCTCTTCCAACCCTCCTTAGAATAACTCGGGTAAAGTTCCTAACGACCCCAAATCAATCTCGAATCAATACGACCCCATTATAGTCAATGATGACCCCTCTCCTCATAAAGAACCCCTTGTCATAGAACAAGTGATCACTCTGGATCCACCTGTAATCCCCTCCCCAAAAAGTATGTTGTCTCTTCCTTGAAGAACCCCTTGATCTCCCATGAGTTTCCCCCTTCTTTATCCATCCTCCTGTCATCACTGTGAATGAAGCCCCCCTTTTCAGAATCTACTGAGGACTCAGAAAAGGACATGACCATTAGCAAACCAGTAAAGAAAGTGGGTCGACGGTCCAACAGGAATAAGTGAGACACATATTCAAACAAGGAAAAAGAAAGGTGTACGCAATCAACCCTCGATGGGGTTATCACTAGAGAAGAAAGAGGTCCATGAGCACATAACAGTTCTAATCCCTCCAAGGGAGGGTTTTCTAAATCTTTTTATAAATAATGAAAGTTATTTCCTGGAATTGTAGGGGCCTCGAGAGCCCCTCAAAAGCCGATTTAGTCAAGTATTTAATCAAATAGGAGAGACCAAAGGTTATACTTCTCTAGAAAACTAAGCTGAAGGATGAGGATGTGCTTCATCTTAGCTCAAAATTTTGGAAATCCAGTCAAGGGATAATAGTCATCTTAAGAGGTGCCTATGGGGGCTTCTTCTCACTCTGGAACCCTCATTTTCTCACTTAGAAATCAACCAATATACTCATCATTGGTTGAGGTTCAACCTCTCTCATGTGGTGATAGGGGAATTTCTCTTTGTGGTTGATGTTTATATGCCAGACAACCCTCGTGAAAAAGATCTATGTTGGGATTCTCTCCTCTCCCTTCAGAACTCGAACATGAACTACAACTTAATTAACGTCGAGGACTTCAACACAACCCTCCATCCCAAATAAAAGAGGGGCCACAATATAGTCTTAGACCCCTCCAGAGAACAAACAGAGGACATGATTTCCCTCATGGACCTATCTGTTGATTTTTCGCTAAGCTAGGATCAAGCATGAATTTCATTCCAATTTTAGCATTTTACTTGAACCATAGACAATTTCAGTTACACCATAAACAATTTGCTGCAGTAACCAAGATCAAAAGAAGAAACACCATGCATAATTACACGAGAAGTATTCAAGGAAACCTTCTCAACAAGGGAATAAAACAAATCCAATCCTTTTCTATATTCTTCAAGAGAAAGACCTCCCACACCATAAACCTAGCACACAAAAGGGTGCTCACAAAACCTAGAAGACTAGCGCCCAAGAGAGGTGCGCACTTCAGCCCAAGAACAAGTACTTGCTGAAATTTCCAAACTCACACTTACGTTATGTTTTCTCAATGGGGAAATTACCTTTATTTATATTAGACTGAGCATATCAAAAGTAGTGTTTATTGGCACAATAGGGCTGACCTCAATATCTCACAATATAATTAATAATTACCATATTAATTATCTTTTACATTAATTATCTTACACTTTATGGTGGGGCCGACTTGTACCCTTAACATCAGAAATAGGGTTACAGCTAAGTTTGTCTCTTGGACAATATAGCAAGGGATCTCATACACCCACTAGTGCTCAGCCACTAGGGGCACATCCATATGTGCTCAGGCACAAGGATGTCCACATATCTATCTCACTGCATCTCACAGGAGAATCACACTCACTAGTGCTCAACCACTAGGATCACGTTCATCTGTGCTCAACCACAAGCACGCCCTACTCAACATATCTCTTTCTCACTGCGTCTCACAGGCGAATAATATGGAGTATTGCATCATCTCAACTCTCTGCACAGAGGAGACCAGTACATCGTTTCATATCCATTTTGGAGAGAACGACATACCCAACTCATGGGCTTCCTCACCCCACACAGGGGCACACAACATTCCTTCTCCGTCTCAGAGAGGAAAAACACACCCATCTCATGGGCACACCCAACTCATGGGCTCTCTCTCAGGCTGACTCACTCAGTCTGTTTCCTGGAGGATGTCTCACGCAACTGTAATCATCAACACTATCCAACATCAAACCAAAGAAATGAAGGTATACTTGGTCAAAAATTCAGTATCTTTGATTGCATGAGGACATGCAATGACTTAAGTGTGGGGGAGATGTTGGACCTCAGAAATAATACATTCTATGATGTCATTTAACCATATTTCTTTCACTTTACCCCTTCAGTATCATTCCCTTAATTACTTATATTCCTTTATTTGTTCATTTCTACATTATATGAGCTTCATGTGTAATACTTACAATAAAGTGGTTGATTTCCCATACTTTGATGATTACTTAGAGTAGATATTGTGGTTTCCTAAATTACTATTTGAGAACATGGATCTCATGAAATATATTATTATTATTTTCTCCAAATCATCTTAAATCAAATCCAAGATTTGGTGGAGGAGATCCACATGTTTAGGATCTACGTTTTGTTGGTTGTAGATCCACTTGTTTAGGATATGATCTCATCTTGTTGTAACTCCATTTCCTTTTATGAAAGGGAAGCTAAATGTATAAATAGGAGAGGATGTCATTCAACTTGATAGTTCAGAAATTCATGAGTTCAATTCATTAGTGAATGGGTTAGAGAGTTCCATATTGAAGAGAAGAATTGTAATCATTTTGATGCTAGAATAAAGAGTTTCTTGTTGTAGATCAAGAGTTCTCTATTGTAGTCCTTCTTGACAATATATGCCAAGAGAGGAAGCCCCCCCATATCTGGTATACACTGCCAATTAGTTTCCTTTCAGTTGTGTGATTTCCATTTCAGTCGTGTGAATTTATTTCATTTGTGCCATAGAACCAAAATCGTGAAATCTATGGTTCATTTCAGTTGTGTGATTTCCATTTCAGTCGTGTGAATTTATTTTAGTTGTACCATGGAACCAGAGTGGTAAATTCTGTGGGTTTAAGGAGAATTTATTTCAGTTGTGTGAGTTCTTTCAATTCAGTATTTTACATCTAGTCTGGCATAGTAAATTTTAATCACCCAATCATTGACTGACAAAACCAAATGGTAACATCTATAGGCCATGGAACTAGAATGGTAAAATCTATGGGACTCGTGGTTATATATTAAGGAGTGATTAAGATCATTACTGTGATCATAGTGTTGAAATTTCTTTACTCTGTTTGATGCAGATTGCTTAGAGTTAGTTGCCTAATCCTGAATATATTTTGTCAACATCTCACAAGCTTATGAGCTCCCTGGTCGATAATGTAATGTCCAAAATTTGTGCATATAAATTTCCCAACATTTTTGGTGTCGTTGCCGGGGAGATGCTAAAGGGAATTGGCATTGGCAGTTTGGTTTTCAGTCTTTTCATTTAAGTTTGATACATACTCATGTCAACGGATAACTTGGTGACAATGAGGTCTTAGCAGCATGAGATGTCCAAGTACATGTTTTTCTTTGAAATTTGCTTTGTGTAGAAGTAATAGATTTTTTTATTCAAGAAGACCCCCTTTGCACTAATCCATGTGCAAGACAGGGATTATCAGCCAAGACAGAGCCTTCACAGATGTGCAAGGGTTGTTGAGCAAAGGAAGATGTTACTCCAAGAGATCTCTCAAATCCTAGCAGCATCAGGGAACATCTTTGCATATCAAGAGGAGTAGATGTTGACATCCATAAGGAACATATATGCATCTCAAAAAGGAATAGAGGAGAAAAAGATCCATGAACATCAAGCCATTCTGATAGTTTTTTCCCGATTCTCCTTGCAGATTTGGAGAAGAGACCAAAGATGTATGGACAACATCAAATGACAAGCAGATTTTGGAACCTGAAATTGAAGGGTCTCTTGGTATCTTGTGCCCAAATCCTTTGTGTAAGAGCCAAATATTTGAAGATATACAAAGTGTGACAAAGGAGGATATGTAGACCGATAATACTTATGAAGAAGAGAATAAGTGAGTAGTGATTACATTGAAGAATGGCTCTAGACAAACATCAAACCATGGCACCACTTCATCCTCCAACATCTCTGGGCACCAAATCAATAAGATCATTTGGTTTCTTATATTAGGGTATATATCAAATCTTATCTTTCAAATTTGAATATGAGATCAATTGTAATTTTGTTGTGCACATGGTTTCACTTGAAATACGCTTACACTTGAGAAGAGATTTTCATTTTTCTCAAGTAGGGTAGGATGGTGAATAAATTTCAATAAAAAGTTGCATGTAATTGTTAGCTAAACAACTTAGTCTTAGCAATAAAGGGTCCTCAAGTTGGGTGGAGTCATCAAAATTCCACATGGCGGCAACACTAATTGAATTCTTCTCTCATTTTAATACAACTTCTCCAAGAGCAAATGCGGTCATCTCATAACCAAAGGGGCGTTTTTTCATATACTCTATTTTTATCATATGATCAAACTTGGAAGTCATGACAGCTCCGATGCATGAAGATATGTGCTCTGTGAAATTGAGTAATGATGAATTGGATAACCGCCTGGCGTCCAACACGACCAATATTAAATTTGCACATGGTGAAAAGGTGGAGTAAAACAATTGTTATATCCAAGACTTCATCAAGATTTCAAAGTTACAGTGATCTTCAAGCTCTTTTCTATTTTGCATTTCTCCTGCTTCAGCACACAGTACAAATTAAAAAAAAAAATTCAAAGGTAAACTTGAGGTAAAGTAAGCATAAGTTTTCTTTTGATTCATTACAAATTTAGGAAAGATTGATAAAAGACCACTAATGCTATTCCATTTACTTTTGCCTTCAGACCACCATTTCCATTTCCATATGTATTTCATATTTTCACATAATTTTTGCATTTTCCATTGGTTATACTCAGAAGTCAAAATTTGTACTCTATTTTGAAAAAGGCAGTGAGGTAAATCCTGTGTATTATAGCAGAAATCAAAAGTAGTCTTAAAAGAAATCTACCCACTTGCTCTCTTATGCATAATTTTTGGTAAATTTTCTTGCAAGGGACAAAGGTATCATATTTTTCAATCGACTATCTGTACACAAATGATAAAAACAAATCTGGTCATGAAAGAAGTAAACAAATAGAGTTGAAAATATGTTTTATGTGCCACCAAATGCACATGAATGATGAGCATGTCAGACAAAGAACCACGTGTCAAGTACTTACCTTGTTCTGCATGAGGACATGCAAACCTTTAGGTGTGGGGGAGATACTCACCATTTTTTTATCATCCCTACTCATCCTTTTGGTCAAATTTCTTTTACTCATTGAATACCCCATGTAATACCATGTTTTCCTCAATTTGTAATTAATCATAAAATAGGAATTACCATGCTAAGGCATGAGGACAATGTAAATGTATTATTGACTGAGTTGCCAAATAACTGACTGTGGGGGTGAATCCTTGAAAGTACTGGCCATGATATCACTAGAGGAAGAATGTGAAAACTACAAGAGAGGGTTCATTATGACAAATAACCCCAAATTTCCCTTGATGAGGATGACAACCTCCTTTGGATCCCAAGGAGAGAAATCAGTTAATGAAGAAATGACCGGTGGTTGAATTATCAACCACCCCCATGAATGGAAACATGGGCTGTCAGCCTGAAGTACCACAGTGACCTGCAGACCTGAGCTTCCTTCTGAGAGAAGGAACATGATAGGTCAACAAAAACCTCCCAGGGTAAGGGGGATATACAAGGGAGAAGAGACACGGGACAGAAGAGCATAAGCTCGTAAGGGAGATGCTCCAGTGGAATCACGAATGGAAGGCTGCGAGCTTGATGTGGAAGAGCATCTGAGAAACCTTGCAGAGGCCATAACCGAAAGAGAAAGCTCTGAGTTGCAGAGAATAGGACCCGAGCAGAAGCTGGGACAGAGACATAACTCCTGAGAACTGTGAGAACTCCCTGGTGATATCATGGCTTGGTACGAGGGTGGCAAAAGTACTAAGAATGAATGCCTCTGTGCCTATGGTCGGGTGGAAGGACGAACACCCACAGTCAGTTAGTTGGATACCTCCTGTAATAGATAAGTAATTTGATATCTTGTGTATGAATTGGATATACTGTGAATGTTATCAAGAATATGAATGAATGCTTAATGGATATACTGTATCCCTTCTATTTTTGCTTGACTGTATAATTAGGCAAGTAAGAAATTATATGGTTCGAACATGACTTGTTCTCATAAATGCTTGAGTTTTGTAGTGTCTTAATCTAGAGTCGTGAACTGTGAGTTCGTTGACCTTAGGTATAGTTTCATGTACGCACGTCGACCCTCCTATCATTCTGAGTCCCTTCGAGGACAGAGTGGATTAACCTTAGGAGAGGTAGTGCATATCCACACAGGCTCTCTGCGAGGAAAGTGAAAATCGAGAACCACTTAAGTTCTAGACTTGATGAATGAACGTAAGGGGTGCGCGGAAGAATTCTTCCAAGCGTTAAGTCCAGGAGAAAGAGCAGACAACTCTTAAGTCCTTCATAATTGATGAGACTCCAGGAGGATAGTGAGATTCAAGTATCGAAAAGGAATGTCCTTTCGTTTGGAATATGAACAGACGAAATCCGTTCGGGAGGACACAAGGTCTGTCACAACTGTTAAATTTGAGGAAGGAGCGTAGGCATTAACGCCTCGACTCTTCTAGTCTTTGCAAGATTTGATGAGTGTAGGTAACCAATGTGAAGGGGAACATAGACGAGACCTAAAGTCACAGGGCTTGCAGAGGAATCAAAGGTCGAAGCCTTCGACACTTAGAGAATTCTTCCAAGGCGGGAGAAATTCAAAGCTCAGGAGAAGGAGCGACAACTATCATTAGATTAGCTGCAGAGGAGAGATCTGGACCGTCGAAATCCACGTCCAGACAATGAGAAGTGAGCACATGAGGAAAACAAATCCGAGCCGTTAGATCTGAAGCGTGAGGACCAATAGTCATTGGATCCGGAGGAAGGTCCATGAGACAAGTTCCAAAATCATTAGAGCCGTCCATCAGAAGGGACGCGTGGCTAGAGCTCAGCATTTCGCTGACTCGTAGAGAAACAAGGTCAAAGAACATACTGTTCGAACTAGCGATGTGCGAAGTCACAATTTGATCGTAGCCGTCCATCAAGGAGGGCACATGGTGAAATCTCATCGTTTCACTTACTCGTGACTCTAAGGAGTCAACAAGCAAAGTTTTAAGGACTCGCGATACGCGAAATCGCGAAAGGATCCAGACCATTGGATCCAAGCCATGGGAGAACTGTTAGATCAAAACCTCCGCGTGGTATTACGTATCGAGGGTTCAAAGGTCAAAAGAATTTCTTTTTGACTGCAGAAGTCGCGAAGTGTCGAGCATCGAAGGCTCGTGCGAACACGTGGCACATCCATTAGGTGGGGACCGCGTGGTTGACAGGTGGGGGACATGTCGCCTGGGAAAGAGTCAACCCATTGTTGACTTATCGTGTTTTGGGGATTCACAAAGGAGGAGCACGAGGGCTCAATGCTCCAACTCGTGAAGTCGCGAGTTGCGAGTAGTGCTAGTGTTTAGCCTAGCCTACGGTTATATGTAGCAGGCGCTAGTGAGGAGGGAGCCATACCTGTATCGCATTTCGAGTATCGAAGTTTGGAGAAAGAGGAGTCGAGAGCCTTGAATCTCCAACTCATGAGTTGTGAAAGGCGCTTGCGCTAAGGCTAGGTTGTGGTCACTTGGAGGAGGACAAGGGAAGGGATGGTCTGCGCTAGGCCCCATAGAAATTCAAAGATTATGTCCCTCGAATAAAAGACAAAAAAAAATTAGTTGCCGTAGTTGGTGTGTGACAAATTGGTATCAGAGCATGGTTACAACACTTGGCCTGCTTGGGCTCATGTACGAGTCGCGTAAGCAGATATAGTTATCTTCATTTACTCCTTGAGGAGAAGGACTACAGATTGAACTTGTGTTTTTGGGAATTCTTGTTGAATTTCAATAGAAGAGTTTCTTTAACCCCTTTGTCAGAGTGACGACTACTCTTACCTAAGTAGGGATATGCTAATTAACATGGATAATAAGACTTGAATGTGGATAGCTGAAGGTGGCAGGGTTTTGTCAAGGGTAGCTGAAGCCCGAAAGCCAAAAAACCTGATGTTAGTGACACCGCCTCTAAGAATGGGCAGTTGGAACATTAGGCACTAATGATGGTTGGTTATATAATGGTCAATACCTTTGTGGGCCTAAAGGAATATGAGAGGATTAGGTAGGATCCTTGGTTGTATAATTACTACTTTTATTAAAATCGGAGTATATAACTCCTCATGACCAGAGAAAAGTGAGATGGGTAAGACCCTATGGATGCCGAAGCAAGGAGGTTTTCTTGCTAAGACGTTGTCGCATAAAGAGGAAAGTGACCCCGGTTGGTTATAGCCATGAGAGAAGACAACGCCAACACAAGGTATGGCTATGAGATTAGTCCTGTAAGTGACTGAAGTCTCAAACTAAAGGACACTAATGATGAAATTCAACTATCAAGTGAATGCATTAGGTAAAAAGGTGTAATAGATGCACCTACATATATATGAATGTGTATACGTGATCATAAGGATGCTTGGAAGATCCTTGGAAAAAAGAAAGAAAGATATAGAAGTCGGATATGTCCATGTGTGTGAATGACATGGAAGGGGTGCAAGCAATGAGCTTGCATGAGAAATGTTTGGTTAGGTTTGTGTGTGTTATGCTTGAGTGCATGGATTTAATGCATTGTGAAGCTTCTTGATATAAAGCTTGATTTAATACTAGTTAGGTATGAATGATATTACATGTACAAGCACATGTATAATGTAAGAATATAGGTATACTAAAGACACGAGGTGACTACCTAAATGAGGGAAATATAAAGCAAGAATTTCTCTTGTCCAGATCAAACAAATACTATGGATGCATGGCTGACCCCATTCTGAAGAGTCACAAAAGTTCTGTTCCAAGTAATAGCTTGAGGGGACTGTATTCCCTTTTCTCAGGGAATACTAATATGATTAGATAGAAGGGTAAATGAGCAAATATGTTATGTTGTCATAATAAGAGGCAAATGATTATGCCTTTGGGAATCACATGAGAAGGATTGTGAACAATCCCAAGTTGATTGATCTTAAAAGTAAAGATGTATGTGGGTTGTGAAATATACCTATGACAGCTACATGCAGGCTTAGGATTATGAATATGGTTAAATACATCATGGATGTAAGTTAACAAAACCAGAATACGTAATTAGGTACATGACAAAGATGCATGTTTATATTCCTTAAGCGAATATTTGGTAGACAACTAAAGCTAACTCAAGGCTGAGGCCATCACAAATAGTGATGGATATGCAATAAGGAAGTTGAATGATGAAGGAGTTCCTTGTGGAGGAACTGTGTGAAGACTCTGTCAGGAAAACGAAGTCACAACCTTAATGACTGCTGAGAATTAAGCAGTAAGCCACAAGCTTATATATATACCCCAAAATCCTAGATTACATTTTGAAAAATATCATGTAATGAATAAGAAGATTAATAAATGAATGTTGACCAATTCTAATAACCGAATGGTAGTGTACAAGATGCACATGTTCATGATTCATTATGGGAAAAATATTTTGCTATTAAAGCATGTTGAAGTATCCTAAGAGTTAGGATGAGCCTAACCCAGGGCTGCTAAGAAAAAGAGCAGTTGTGGAAACCGGTATAGCTGGTAAGAGGCAAGTAAACCCCTCGAGTATGATTAAATGAATAAATGAGTACGTTTAACTGATAAGGGTTGGTTGAAGCCGTGATTAAGAAAAGACAATAAGGCCTTAGAGATAACTCGACTAGGATGAACTCTAGCCCTGGCGGTGTAGAAAGAGTTGGAAGAAGGGGAGAGTCCCCAATTCTTTCCTCACTGAGTATTATGTTTTCTCTTGGATGAGAAAGCTGGTATGCCAATGAAAGTAAAAAGGTTTTGACACAGAGTGATAAGGATTGTATTGCTGAAGATGAAATCAAAATTTGTTTGTGTTGCACTTGTGGAAACATTTGAAGATAATATGATGAAGTGCATGAAGATATGCTAGGACATTTTGAAGATGTTTATGAATTCAAATGTTATGATACATGCATTTGGTTTAATATTACGACTAATATAATTATGACTATGATGATGCATGCTATGTATAGAAAGGAATTGGAGCTATTGAGGAAGACAATTGACAATGACAGGCAACCTCAAGCAGAGGATGACTAGGAGAAGGCTGTGGCTGAAAGATTGTTGACAGGACTGTGAAAATCCTGCTAAAACACTGTTGATGAGGTAGAGATTAGAAAGAGAGTGCTAGCAACCAAGAACCGGTATAAAGATATTCGTGCCTATGTGGCACAAGGTATGAAGGGATTTGGTAAGAACCCTTCCGAAATATTTTATTGTCTCATGTTATGCATGAAAATTGAAAGGGCAGTGGTATGCCATGGATACCCAAGTAGGGTATGATTCAGGAAAGAGAACCTGAATGATGGAGACGTGAACGTCTGGTAGTAAAGACTGATTGTAACCCTCAGAAGACTTCATGAACTGATATTTCATGAACACATGGACCAATCAAGGAACGATTGGAAACAAAAGTGCTCATAGATAGCACGTTGCATGGAATTACTTCAAGGAAATGCATATTTTCATAAAGGACAGACAATGGATTTCCCATTGAGGAAGGAGGACCTTCCAACATTTCTACTCACATTGTATAGGTGTTAGAGAAAACCAAATTTGGGTGGCCATGAGTATTGACACCCTGGTTATTAATGAAGGCATAATGCTTGGGTGCATTCATGCGAAACTTTTAAGTTTCATGTGTACTAATTTGGGATCGTGATCGACCTATAGCAGGAAGCATGGTCCTGTTGTAAGAATGAATGAAAAYGAATAGGCCATGTGGTGAATAGGTTGGTTAAGTTCCAACACACCATGGCCAAGAACCTGTCATAAAGTGTGACAAAATTGAAATCAATGCAAGGGTGCATTGGGTATGAATGTGGCCACAAATGTTGGCGCATTCATTAAAATCAATTGACATCTGAATCACATTTTGAAAATTTGGTAGGCTGGAATGATGCATAGGTAAGGGATGATGTATCCTTTCGCTTTGAATCCTTGAATAGATGAAATGACATGGACTGTTAGTATACTTGATTTTTGAAAAAGGTAATGTACACGAAAAACTAACAATTGTTTGGCTGTGTAAAGAATGAAATTGTAGGTAGGAAAGGGTCTTGGATATGGTAGTGTTGTAAGTCCATAAGGAAGACCGATTTCCTGCTGAGCCAAACTACAAGGAATGTTATTTCCTTTTTGAGAAAGTAATTTAATTGTTAAGTATGCACAATTATGAAATTGTTGTGATGAAGTTGAAAAGGTGCGATAAAAATGTATGTGCATGAGAACTAACAATTTGATTAGTTGAGGAATGATTGCAGGAAGAAAGAGTCTTGGATATGGCAATGCTGTAAGCCCATAAGGGAGACCGATTTCTTGCTGAGCTAAAATGTTATGGGAAAGAAAGTCCCATGCTTGTGAATCTGGTTTTGTACAGAACATATCTGAAAATAAAAGAAGAGATTGGAAAAATCTGTGGGTGACAGATTTGCAATACAAATTCTGAAAGTTGGAATTTATAACGATGTCTCACGAATGTTGTATACCTGTGACACAGTTGAGGAGAAAATATTTGTCTAGAAGGAACAAATGAAGGCTGTCAAAGATGAAGATGATGAAAAAAGGCTACTGTTGAGCCATTAAAACCCCGTGATAAGCCATGATCGCCTAAAAAGTATTGTGTTGAGGTAACACAAGCCGGAGGTATGCCTCAACAGAGCAAGTTTGAGGGACGCCTCGACTGTAAGACTCGATAGAGTCTCTAAAATTTTCCTGTGCGAGAAAACCTTGGCAGGGAAAGATGGATCGCCTGAGGGACTATATAATAGTGAAGGGGATGCCCGAGCCTAGGCCTGGAGGGTGAGTGACCGCAAGGAAGAGGAGACCTTAATAATTCTTGTAAATTATTGGGATCATGCACATAGTGGGTAGTTTCCCGTGCGGAAAAACCTTGGAAAGGAAGATGAAATTATGATAGCTCTTGTGAACTATTGAATTGGAATGATGCACCCAATGGGTATGTCAAGGAAAGTGATGAGCATGGATAACAAAACTACTATGTGGATACAGATCCACAAACTACACAGATAAGTATTGTGCTAAGATTATGAAAATTTCCTTTTGAATTTTGAACAACAATAAGATGTTTTCGCACAAAATTGTGATTAATGTGCTTGTTGTCCAAGAATTATTGAAGGCAGATGATGAAGACTAAGATCCTAAAAGAGGACCTGACCGACGATGAAGGTCAAGACTTCTGAAGTGGCTGAATGAGAAAGGCATGACAGGTGTTTTTGAGAAAGAACACCGAGGACGATGTTCCTTTAAGGGGGAGGGAATTGTAACACCATGTTTCCCCCAATTTGTAATTAATCATAAAATAGGAATTACCATGCTAAGGCATGAGGACAATGTAAATGTATTATTGACCGAGTTGCCAAATAACTGACTGTGGGGGTGAATCCTTGAAAGTACTGGCCATGATATCACTAGAGGAAGAATGTGAAAACTATAAGAGAGGGTTCCTTATGACAAATAACCCCAAATTTCCCTTGATGAGGATGACAACCTCCTTCAGATTCCAAGGAGAGAAATCAGTTAATGAAGAAATGACCGATGGTTGAATTATCAACCACCCCCATGAATGGAAACATGGGTTGTCAGCCTGAAGTACCGCAGTGACCTGAAGACCTAAGCTTCCTTCTGAGAGAAGGAACAGGATAGGTTGGAAAAAACCTCCCAGGGTAAGGGGGATATACAAGGGAGAAGAGACACGGGACGAAAGAGTGTAATATCGTAAGGGAGATGCTCCAACGGAATCACGAACGTAAGGCTGCAATATTGATGTGGAAGAGCATCTGAGAAACCTCGCCGAGGCCATAACCGAAAGAGAAAGATCCAAGTTGCAGAGAACAGGACCCGAGCAAAAGCTGGGACAGAGACATAACTCATGAGAACTGTGAGAACTCCCTGGTGATATCATGGCTTGGCACGGGGGTGGCCAGAGTGCTAATAATGAATGACTCTGTGCCTATGGTTGGGTGGAAGGACGAACACCCACAGTCAGTTAGTTGGCTACCTCTTGTAATAGATAAGTAATCAGATATCTTGTGTATGAATTGGATATACTGTGAATGTTTTCAGGAATATGAATGAATGCTTAATGGATATATTGTATCCCTTCTATTTCTGCTTGACTGTATAATTAGGCAAGTAGGAAATTATATGGTTCGAACATGACTTGTTCTCATAAATGCTTGAGTTATGTAGTGTCTTAAGCTAGAGTCGTGAACTGTGAGTTCGTCGACCTTAGGTATAGTTTCCTGTATGCACGTCGACCCTCCTATCATTCTGAGTCCCTTTGAGGACATAGTGGATTAACCTCAGGAGAGGTCATGCATATCCACATAGGCTCTTTGCGAGGCAAGCAAAAATCGAGAACCACTTAAGTTCTAGACTTGATGAATGAACGTAAGGGGTGCGTGGAAGAATTCTTCCAAGCGTTAAGTCCAGGAGAAAGAGCACACAGCTCTTAAGTCCTTCATAATTGATGAGACTCCAGGAGGGTAGTGAGATTCAAGTATCGAAAGGGAATGTCCTTTTGTTTGGAAGATGAACAGACGATATCCGTTCAGGAGGACCCAACGTCTGTGACGACCATTAAATTTGAGGAAGGAGCGTAGGCGTTAATGCCTCAACTCTTATAGTCTTCGCAAGATTTGATGAGTGTAGGTAACCAGCGTGAAGGGGAACATAGACGAGACCCAAAGTCACAGGGCTCGCAGAGGAATCAAAGGTCGAATCCTTCGACACTCAGAGAATTCTTCCAAGGCGGGAGAAATTCCAAGCTCAGGAGAAGGAGCGACAACTATCGTTAGATTAGCTGCAGAGGAGAGATCTGGACCGTCAAAATCCACGTCCAGACAACGAGAAGTGAGCGTATGAGGAAAACAGATCAGAGCCGTCAAATCTGAAGCGTGTGGACCAATAGTCATTGGATCCAGAGGAAGGTCCATGAGACAAGTTCCGAAATCATCAGAGCCATCCATCAGAAGGGACGCGTGGTGGGAGCTCAACATTTTGCTGACTCCTAGAGCAAGAAGGTCAAAGAACATACTGTTTGAACTAGCGATGCGTGAAGTCGCAATTTGATCGTAGCCGTCCATAAAGGAGGGCATGTGGCGAAAGCTCAACGTTTCGCTTACTTGCGGCTCGAAGGAGTCAACAGGCAAAGTTTTAAGGACTCGCGATATGCGAAATCGCGAAAGGATCCAGACTATTGGATCCAAGCCATGGGAGAACCGTTGGATCAGAACCTCCGCGTGGTATCGTGTATCGTGGGTTCAAAGGTCGAAAGAATTTCTTTTCGACTGCAGAAGTCATGAAGTGCCGAGCATCGAGGGATCGTGTGAACATGTGGCACATCCATTAGGTGGGGACCGCGTGGTTGACAGGTGGGGGACATGTCACCTAGGAAAGAGTCAACCCATTGTTGACTTATCGTGTTTCTGGGATGCATAAAGGAGGAGCACGAGGGCTCAACGCTCCAACTCGTGAAGTCGCGAGTTGCAAGTAGTGCTAGTGTTTAGCCTAGCCTACGGTTATATGTAGCAGGCGCTAGTGAGGAGGGAGCCATACCCGTATCGCATTTCGGGTATCGACGTTTGGAGAAAGAGGAGTCGAGAGCCTTGACTCTCCAACTTGCGAGTTGCGAAAGGAGCTTGCGCTAAGGCCAGGTTGTGGTTGCTTGGAGGAGGATAAGGGAAGGGATGGTCTGCGCTAGGCCCCATAGAAATTCAAGGATTCTATCCCTCGAAGAAAAGACAAAAAAAAATTAGTTGCCGTAGTTGGTGTGTGACACCCCATTTTACCATTATTTCTGGCAAAAACATCATTATACATATCCCTATGCTTTAGTGGTTGATTAATGTCAAATTTTCCTTCATTTTTAATGGATTTAAGAATATTATGCTTGCTTTGCTAATGATAGTTTGTGAGTGCAATTTCTATATCTAGAATTCAGTTCAGTAGCCACCTCCATGATCGAGATATCAATGCAGCTTCACAAGAAAAACTATCACATGGGTTTTGTTGACAAATGCACCAATATGAATCCTTGTTGTTCAGAAAATGCCCAGGTCAATCCCATAAACCTCTAGCTCTCAGTCAAAGGTACGGTCAACAAGAAGTGGTTTTGCAGCTACAAAAAGGACTAATATCAATTTTCCTTAAGTTTTAATGGATTGAAGAATATTATGTTTTCTTTGCTAATGATAGTTTTTGAGTTCAAATTCTGCAGCTAGAATTCAGTTCAGTAGCTACCTCCATGATGCTCCACAAGAAAATACATCATATAGGTTTTGTTGATAAATGCATCAATATGGATTCTCGTTATTCAGAAAACGACCAGGTCAATCCCATAAATCTCCAACTCTCAGTCAAAGGTTTAGTCAATCAGAAGTAATTTTGCAACTACAGAAAGGCTGTTATAGCCAGATTTATTTTCCCAGAGGCACTTTTTGCACAGAGATTGCAAATAGATGAGGCATAAATAAAAAATTATGAGACATGCATTTTGAAGAGAATATGAAAAATTGAGTATTTCATGGACAAAATTTCCAGATTGTGAATACCGAGAAATTTAAGGGTATGTTTTTGAATCAAAATTTTCATAATTTTTTGTTTTTCTGCAGTAATCTGTTTCAGAAGACACTTTTTGCATGTCATTTTAAAATGATTGAAGCTGAACCGAACAATTACGAGAAATGGGTTTTGTGCCCCATACATCAAATTGAGTAAGAGGGAGATAGAATTTGCAGAAAAATGTATGAAAATAGATGCACCGTCATATTTTTTTAACTATTTTTATAAAAATTATCAACATTTTTGTAGAAATCTACTGCCAACTTTCTGTAGCTGATTTGTAGCTTTGAATGGTTTCACGCATTTTGAGACCAGATCACCACTTGGAGATGATTCCAAATTAGTATGAGATGCTCATCCACCTATCAAACATAATTTCTAGCATTTTTCAATTTTCAAGTTTTCAAGCATTTCTATAGCTACAAGTTTAATAACAGTCAGCAGATTCAAATTCACTTTCAACATCAACATTAGTTATCATCTTCTGTTGATATTTTGATATAACTACGAAATATATTCTTTTTGTATTTTTATTGGTTGAACCTCAAGAAGGTTATTGTAATCTTATTGTATAAATTGACTCAAAAGAAATTATTATTTTATTGTTATCCTTATTGTAAAATTCAAAACGACCCCTCTTAGGGTTGCGTCTTTTTGGGAGTCAAGTTATGTGTATAAATAGTGGTCGAGTTCC
Source organism: Picea engelmannii (assembly GCA_009831015.1). NCBI lineage: Eukaryota > Viridiplantae > Streptophyta > Pinopsida > Pinales > Pinaceae > Picea > Picea engelmannii. The sequence continues at coordinate 106,642 of ML797210.1, read as the reverse complement.
TCTCATTTGTATACACACACAACTTGTGTTCTCTTGTGTATTTGGAGCATAACAAACTTGGAGGTCTAGCACAAGAGGTCTTGGTTTCTTGGTCTTGGTCTATTTGTGGAGAGCTATAAACGTGACAATGTACTAGTTGAAGGAATCTACACTGAAGAATTGATTTCTGGGTCCCCCCCCCCCACGAGGGTTTCCCAGGATATATATTGTGTTATGTGCTTGTTTATCTTTCAGTGATCCTATTACATGCAATTTTTAATGAATGTAAAAAAAGATAATTGTAACTTCTAAAATTATAACATGGTATTAGAGCAGGCCTGAATAGAAGACAATTCATAGATCTAGAAGAAAAAAAGATCCATTTTTCTTGATAGGAGTGGTTTTTGGACAAGACAAGACCACCATCAAGTGCGCCCAAGTGGAGCGCATATTTTCCCTAAATCAGATCTTTAGAATACAAAATTTGTGATTTAGGGGCAGGATGACTACTGGAACCAAGATTGATGAGAAGCTGGAGGGAGTTGAAAATTTTAGAGCCTGGATGTATAGAGTATCCCTCCTCCTAGAAGAACATGATCTAGAGAAGTTCACTAAAGAAGAGGTTTCAGAACCAGAGTGAGATGAGGCTAAAACAAAGCACAAGAATGATATGGTTAAAGCAAAGATGATTATTGCAGACTCCATTAAGGACCATCTTATTCATCACATATCTTCATTATGCACTCCAAAAGAAATGATAGATACCTTAACCTGACTATTTGAAGGCAACAACATCAATCGAAGAATGACCTCGAGAACTTAGTTAAAGAACATGAGGATGTAGATTAAGAAACAATCCATTGTTACTTCTCAAGAGTGAACGAGATCAAGGAGCAAATAGAATCCATTGGTGATACAATGAATGGAGAAGAAATGGTGATGAGCACCTTGAATGGCCTTCCAAGGTAAGGGGATGCATTTATTCAAGGGATATGCTCAAGAAGGAAGCTACCCAAGTTCAATAGGCTATGGGAATATTGAAACCAAGAAGAACCAAGGACGGAAACAGGAGAAGAAAAGATGAAAGATGATGATCAAGCCCTAGCCACCCACACCAAGAAATGAAAGAGCAAGAAATAACCCTCCTCACCCAAGAAGTTCAGAAGGGCCGAAGAAATAACCCAAATATCAGATGTTTTTGTTGTCAGAAAATGGGACACATTGCTAGCAATTTTTCCCTCATTCAAAGACCAAGGGAAAAGAAAGGAGGTAAAAGGCATCATGTTTATACAACTAAAGATGATGATCCACCCAAGAAGGTTGCAAAGGAATATGAATCAAGTGTTGAGGAGTATGTTCTTATCTCATCCTTTATAAGAACTGTCAATCATGGAAGTGACATTTGGCTGGTGGACAATGGTGCTTCCAAGCACATGACAAGTTATAAAGACTCCTTGTCTAACCTTACTCATAAGGATTCACCGCACAAGGTGAAATTGGGAGATGACTATCATTATCTGATCAAAGGAGTAGGAGAAGCCTCCTACAAGTTAGACTCAGGAAATCCAATGAAGATGAAGGAAGTTCTCCATATTCCTGGATTGAAGAAGAACCTTCTCTCGATTTCAACATTGGACGAGAAGGGTTACAGAGTTGCATTCGTTGATGGACAAGTTCTTATGTGGCCTAGAGGGAAGAATTTTGATGATGTTGTGGTGATTGGAGTTCAAGAGGGAGGACTCTACAAATTGAAAGGGCGATCAGATTCAACATTAATTCATGACACTATGAATCCTAGTGAATTATGGCATTTGAGATTTTCTCACCTACATTACAAGGCCCTACCGAGTGTGAGAAAGATGGTGATGGGACTACCAAATATTCAGGAAAAACCAGACAGCGTGTGAAAAGGTTGCTGACAAGGAAAGAATGTGAAGCACTCCTTTCCCAACAATGATAACAGAACCAAAAGAGTATTGGACATCGTGAACTCGGGTGTGTGTGGACTGGTGTCAACAAATTCACAAAGCGGAGCGGAAGATAAACACCTTGCGATCAGATAATGGAGGAGAATTCACTTAAGAGGAATTCAAAGAATATTACAAGGAAGTTGGGATTAAGAGGGAGCTTTATACTCCCTACAATCCTCAACAGAATGGAGTAGCAGAAAGGAAGAATCAGATGATCATGGAAGCAGTTAAGGCTATGATCCATGATCAAGATCTACCTATGCATCTGTGGGAAGAAGCAACAGATACTGCAGTGTACGTGCAGAACATAAGTCCCCACAAAGTAATTGAAAACAAGACACCAGAGGACATGTTTTCAGGAGAGAAATCAGAAGTCAACCATCTAAGGATATTTGGCTACCCCGTATTTGTTCATGTCCCCAAGGAAAGGAGGACAAAATTGGATCCATCTGGAAAGAATGGCATATTTGTTGGTTATAGTGACACATTGAAGGCATACACGATATATATTCCCGGTCACCAGAAAGTTGAGATTAGTTGAGATGTCACCTTCGATGAGAGTGCATCTTTTAGCAAATCAAAAGAAGACTACACAAAAGAGGTTCATGAGGAGGAGAATGAATTTATTAGAGTTCTAGAGGCTGAAGCAGTTGAACCAGAGGAAGTCATTCATGAGGATAATGACATGGCAGAACCTCAGAGGAAAACATAGATGCCTTCTTGTAAGAGAAGACTAGCTTGGGAACATGAGCTCATCAAAGATGCAGAAAAATATGGTGCCCCAGAAAAATATCTCAGGGAAAGTAAGAAGCCGAAACTGTATTCCAACTATGTGGCATGCTTGTGTGATATCATGGATACATAACTGTCCAGTTATGAAGAGGCTGCAAAAAAGAGGGTATGGAAGGATGCCATGGGGGAGGAATATCGGTCCATAGTAAAAAATGATGTATGGGATGTGTTCCTCAGACCGAAGGAGAAATCGATAGTAAGTTCAAAATTGATCTACAAAACAAAACATGCAGTTGATGGTAGTATTGAAAATAATAAGGCTATATTTGTGGCTCAAGGATACTCTCAGAAGGAGGGCATTGACTATGAGGAGACCTTTTCTCCTGTGGTGAGATATACCTCAATCAGGACTATACTTTCGTTGGCCATAGTAATGAAATGAAATGTGCATCAGATGGATGCGAAGATATCCTTCTTGAATGGTGAAATAAAAGAGGAAGTATATGTGGAGCAACCACAAGGGTTCGAGGTACATGACAGTGAGACGCATGTGTGCAGATTGAAGAAAGATTTATATGGATTAAAGCAGGTACCCAGAGCATGGTATGTCAGGATCAACAATTTTCTGATGAGCTTAGGATTTACAAAGAGTAGTGCAGATCCTAACCTTTACTTTAAGGTTATGGATGATGGCCCGATAATACCATTGTTGTATGTGGATGTCCTGTTTCTAATAGGTGTGGAAAATCTCATCAAAGTGTAAGAGAAAACTGGCTGCTGAGTTTGAGATAAAAGATCTTAGGATGATGCATTACTTTTTGGGTCTCGAGGTATGGAAACGACAAAATGAGATATTTCTGAATCAAGGGAAGTATGCAGTGGAAATCCTAAAGAGGTTTAGGATGTTGGATTGAAAGGCAATGGCTACACCTATGGTATCAAATCCGAAGTTGTTGCACGATACAACTTTAGATACTGTGGATGTTACTTTATAAATGCAGATGGTGGGTTCGTTGATGTACTTGACGAACACGAGACCAGATATATGTTTTGCCGTGAACACCTTGAATCAGTATATGGAGCAACCCATGCAAGTTCATTTGGTCGTAATAAAACATGTGATAATGTACCATAAGGGTACATTGGATTATGGTCTCATGTATGTGATAGACCATGAGTTCATGTTATATGGATATTCAGATTCAGATTGGGCTGGCAGTATTCCTGATCGAAAGAGTAGTTCGACATACTGCTTCAGTCTAGGCTCTAGTATGGTTTTGTGGAGCAGAAGGAAGCAGTCACGTGTAGCACTTAGTACGATGGAGGATGAATATGTGGTAGGATTTGCATCTTGTAGAGAAGAAGTGTGGCTTCAAAATTTTTTGTCTAGGGTATTTGGTCTCAAACTGGAGGCAACCTACGTTTAGTGTGACAACCGGAGTTGCATGAAGTTGTCAGAGAATCCAGTGTTCCATGACAGGTCAAAGCATATCGATATCAAATATCACTATATCAGGGATATGGTGCAGAGGGGCTCTATTAGGTGACTACCGAGGAGCAGGTTACAAACATGTTGACCAAGCCACTGTCGAGGATGAAGTTTGAGCACTTCATGGACAAGCTTGGTGTGGTCACTCTTCAGAGGGAGTGATGAGGCACAGATGCATTGCAGGGTAGTGGATGTCCCAAGGACATGTTGTAGCTATGTGAGAGCTACCCACAAACCTTGGATGCATTGGTTGTGAAGTCACAAGGGTGCACATGATGAAGTACAAATGCATTGCGGGGTAGTGGATGTCCTGGTGACATGTTGAAGCTATTTGAGAGCTACCCACAAGCCTTGGATGCGTTGACTGTGAAGTCATGTTGTATTATGGATATTCGATGATGTATAGATTCATATGTTCAATAGTCAATGGTCATGAGCTCGTGTGGCAACAAAGAATACCTTCTTAGTTAAGAGGGAGTGTTGATATTTTGATGTAACTACGAAATATATTCTTTTGTATTTGTATTGGTCAAAGCTCAAGAAGGTTATTGTAATCTTATTATATAAACCGACTAAAAAAATTATTATTTTATTGTTATCCTTATTGTAAAATTCAAAACAACCCCTCTTATGGTTGCGTCTTTTCGGGAGTCAAGTTATGTGTATAAATAGAGGTCAAGTTACTCTAATTTGTATACACACACAACTTTTCTTCTCTTGTGTATTTGGATCATAGCAAAGGAGGTCTAGTGCAGGAGGTCTTGGTTTCTTGGTCTTTGGTATCTTGGTCTTGGTCTATTTGTGGAGAGCTATAAATGTGACATTTTATTGGTTGAAGGAATCTATACTGAAGAATTGGTTGCTGGGTTTTCTCCCCCATGAGGGTTTCCCAGGATATATCTTGTGTTCTGTGATTCTTTATCTTTCAGTGATCCTATTACATGCAATTGTGGAGAGCCATAAAAGAAGATAATTGTAACTTCTAAAATTATAACATCTTCAATGACAATACTCTTCAACATCATTAGTATCATCAACAAACTTATTCAACAACATGTCATCATTTGCAGATCTTACTCCATCCAACATCTTCATTTACACATCATGCATCTAGATTACAACCGAAGTATTTTTCTCTCAGTAAATCAGATCTTAGCATCAACATTCTTCATCAAGCGAGCCAAAGTTTAGCATTTGTCTCTTAGACTAGCATCCACCAGGGGAAGTGAAGTTGGGTAAGAAATTTCTATTTCTAGGTAGTTATTTAAACTTGGATATTCACACACATGAAGCTTTACATATTTTCCATTCCTTCATTGAATCCATTTCATTATCTATCCATCATTATCCATCTACGTGTGGCATTAATGACTTTGAAAAAGCTAAGTAGGTCTTGTATCATATATACCTAGACACTACCTCCTAAGTATCTTTGATTGCATGAGGACATGCAATGACTTAAGTGTGGGGGAAATGTTGGACCTCATAAATAACACATTATATGATGTCATTTAGCCATATTTCATTCACTTTACCCCTTCATTATCATTCCCTTCATCACTTATATTCCTTGATTTGTTCATTTCTACCTTATATGAGCTTCATGTGTAATAATTACACTAAAGAGGTTAATTTCCCATACTTTGATGATTACTTAGAGTAGATAATGTGGTTTCCTAAATTACTATTTGAGCACATGGATCTCATGAAATGTATTATGATTATTTTCTCCAAATCATCTTAGATCAAATCCAAGATTTGGTGGAGGAGATCCACATGTTTAGGATCTACGATTTGTTGGTTGTAGATCTAGTTGTTTAGGATATGATATTATCTTGTTGTAACTACCTTTCCTTTTATGAAAGGGAAGCTAAATGTATAAATAGGAGAGCATGTCATTCAACTCGATAGTTCAGAATTTCATGAGTCATTAGTGAAGGGGTTAGAGAGTTTCATATTAAAGAGAAGAATTGTAATCATTTTGATGTTGGAATAAAGAGTTTCTTGTTGAAGATCAAGAGTTCTATGTTGTAGTCCTTCTTGGTAGTGTATGAAAAGAGAGCAAGGGCCCCCTCTCTATGGTATACATTGCCCAATTAGTTTCCTTCAAGTTGTGTGATTTCCATTTCAATCGTGTGAATTTATTTCATTTGTTCCATAGAACCAGAATTTTAAAATCTATGGTTCATTTCAGTTGTGTGATTTCCATTTCAGTCGTGTGAATTTATTTTAGTTGTACTATGGAACGAGAGTGGTAAATTATGTGGGATTAAGGAGAATTTATTTCAGTTGTGTGAGTTATTTCAATTAAATATTTCACATCTAGTCTGGCACAGTAAAGTTTAATCGCCCAATCATTGACTGAAAAAACCGAATGGTAACATCTGTAGGCCATGGAACCAGAATGGAAATCTATGGGACTCATGGTTATAGATTAAGGAGTGATTAAGATCATTACTTTGATCATAGTGTTGAAATTTTTGTACTCTGTTTGATTCAGATTGCTTAGAGTTAGTTTCCTAATCTTGCATATATTTTGCTGGCATCTCACAAGCTTATGAGCTCCCTGGTCGATAATGTAATGTCCAAAATTTGTGCATATAAATATCCCAATACCTCTCATAATAAATCAGCCAAACTGACCCCTTCAAGGTTTGTAAAAAAATTGGATGAAATTCCAAAAGTTCAGGTTCATCGGAGCTCTTCAAGAGGTCTTGCTATCAAGTTTGTTGAGAATAGTCTGATTGGGTAGTTTACCAGCATTTGGATGTTCCCTAAAGCCATGGCCACATGGGTTGAAAAAAACTGGAAGCCTCTCATCAAGGGTCATGTCTCCCATTCCTTTTGCAGGAGGGGTTTCTTCGCATTTGTATTTGAAGTAAAAGAGGATAGGGACTTGATCTTCTGAGGCGTCCCATACTTCATGGGATCAACATGCATGTACTTAAACAAATGGACCCCATATTTCAACCCAAAGAATGATATCCCATCCACAGTCCCTATGTGCGTTCGTTTACCCTTTCTCCCTCTACACTGTTGGAATTATAAAATAGTCAGAGCCATAGGAAACTCCCTTGATTGATAGAGTAGAACCCATAGATGGAATACATGCATGCACCCACATTTGTGTGGAAGTTGAACTCAAAAATGTCCTCGTGGAAGTTGTGAAACTGACCTTGGACAACTGGACCTACTTGCAACAAGTAGATTATAAACAACTCTCGTTTAAATGTATTATTTTCCATGAATACAACCATTTCACCAAGCATTGTCCCAAGTGATACAGGAGAATCCCCTTGCAGACAAGTGGATTTCCTCTTGGATGCTATACCCCTAACTCCAAGACAGAAAGTGCTATTATGGACATTGGCATTCCTTTATCATAAAGCTAAAATATCAAATAATAAGATGGAAGAAAGACAAGTACCTTTTTACTAACGTTTGTCCTTGCTCGCTCCAGGCTGATCTTGATCTCCAAGTTCAGTTGAAGGTCCTGTGGTACAATGAGAAACAACAAAAATACTTCCTGCTCTACTATGATTAGATTTATAATGAATCTATGGAAGAAACAAGTTCATATACACAAACTTTAAAGGAAAGAGGCCAAGCATGAATTTATATTGATGAGAACAAAGTGTTGCTTACAACCATGGATGTACTACAACAGCTTCACCAAGCTCCCTTTGTCCAAACCCTTGATCAAATAATCCACACACAGAATGCTGATGCTTCAATGATATCTCCATTATGATATCATAAGTTAGATGCTTTACAATGTCTCTCCCTTTCACCATGAGAAGGCCTCCTTATATAGGCTTGGAGAGGCCTAACCACTTGAGAGATATTTGGGATAAGTTGAGGATTATTCTCCTTTAGTTGAGGATCTTCCCTAAGATCGAGGCTTGACCTCAGATTCAAATCCAACCACTTTAAGAGATTGAGGGGATTCTTCCCTGATTTCCCTCAACTGACCAAAATTTACCCAAAAAAGGGGCAACGCTCCATCTGAATGGGGTACAGAGTGTTCCAATGCTCCCCAGAGGAGGGTACAAAGTGCCAGCACTCCCTAACAGAGCATAGGGGAGCGCTTCCTTCCAAAAATTGAATTTTTAGTGGTTTTTCGAATGGAAAAAGACTTGTACTTTTTGTCAAATGATTTCTCCTCTTCAAAACTAGTCTTTGAGGTGTCTTTCAAGTGTTCTTGACAATAATATGATATTTGTGACACTTGTGGGCGAAATGCGACACTTACGACATTTGGTAATGACGACACTAGGCCATCATCTTAGTGAGTAATTTTGATGTGTAACACCAAGGCACCCCCTGAAGAAAAATCTCTAGAAGCCACATGAAATGGCAACAACCAAAGAAATGAAGACAAACGTTGAAAGCTGGAGCTCTTCTGAAATAGGGACTACCCTCTTCCAACCCTCCTTAGAATAACTTGGGTAAATTTCCTAACGTACCCAACTCAATCTCGAATTGATACGACCCTATTATAGTCAATGATGACCCCTCTCCTCATGAAGAACCCCTCAGATTGTTTCCCCTCCCCAAAAAGTGTTGTTTAGTCCTTGAAGAACCCCCTGATGTCCCATGAGTTTCCCCCTTCTTTACCTATCCCCCTGTCATCACTGTGAATGAAGCCCCCCTTTTAGAATCCAGTGAGGACTCAAAAAAGGACATGACCATTAGAGAACCAGTAAATAAAGTGGGTCGAAAATCCAACAGGAATAAGTGGGACACATATTCCAACAAGGAAAAAGAAAGATGTACACAATCAACCCTCGATGGGGTTATCACTAGAGAAGAAAGAGATCCATGAACGCATAACAGTTCTAATCCCTCCAAGGGAGGGTTTCCTAAATCTTTGTATAAATAATGAAAGTTAATTCATGGAATTGTAGGGCCCTCGGGAGTCCCTCAAAATCCGATTTAGTCAAGTATTTAATCAAATAGGAGAGACTGAAGGTTATACTTCTCCAGGAAACTAAGCTGAAGGATGAGGATGTGCTTCATCTCATCTTGAAATTTTGGAAATCCAGTCAAGGGATAATAGTCAACTTAAGAGGTGCCTATGGGGACCTATTCTCACTCTGGAGCCTCCATTTTTTCACTTAGAAAGAAACCAATCTAGTCATCATTGGTTGAGGGTCAACCTCTCTCATGTGGTGATAGGGGATGTTCCCTTTGTGGTTAATATTTATATGCCGGAAAAACCTCATGAAAAAGATCTATGTTGGGATTCTCTCCTCGCCCTTCAGAACTCGAACACGAACTACAACTTAATTAACGTCGAGGAATTCAACACAACCCTCCATCCCAAAGAAAAGAGGGGCGACAGTCTGGTCTTAGACCCCTCCAGAGAATGAACATAGAACATGATTTCCCTCATGGACCTATCCAACATCAAACCAAATAAATGAAGGTATACTTGGTCAAATCGGTGCTTGGGCTTGGGCTATATTACAAGTCGTTTAGACAAATTCTTGGTAAGTAACTCTTTCCTTGAGGATAATATTTCCTTCTCTTTGTTCATTCTCCCTTGGGGAGGTTCTGATCATCAACCAATTTCCATGATCATGTATGAGATCGGGGACCTTTTCCCGATTCCTTTAGATTCAACTCCTTATGGGATCAAGACCCCTCCTTCTTCGATATAATTACCAAATCATGGAGCTGTTGGGTTACAATATCCCTTGTCTTCGTTTGGGAGAAAAAGTTGAAGAGGAACAAGCAAGCCCTAAAGGAGTGGGTTAAATATTTCTATAAATCCCCCTCCCCCCATTCAAATATCCTCCTTGCTAAAAAAAGTTGAGACCTTCTAGGTGATGACAAAACAAGAGACTATCACCGAGGAATTGCTTCAAGAAGAACAATAGACCTTCCAACAATATCATAGTGCTCTCATAGTGGAGGAAGAAAATTGGTGGTTAAAATCTCAGAGTCTGTGGCTTAAAGTAGGAGACATGAACACTAAATTCTTTCGCAGGAAATCCAGAGCCCGGATCTAGAAGAATAATGTCAAATAAATTATGAGAGAAGATGAGTTGATTGCCTCATATTTTGCTCAGATAAAAGAGGCATCCTTTCATCATTTAAGAAATCTATATTTAGAGCTGCACCTCTCTCAATAGGAAGACTCTACTCAGTTGTTGGACCACATCCCCCTAGTCATAACCCAACATGACAACAAAAAACTCTCAGACCCTGTTGAGAAGTTGGAAATAGTTAAATCCATCTAGCAAATGAAGCTTGATAAAGCATCTAGGCCAGATGGTTTCTCGACATATTTTTACAAAATATGTTGGAATACTATTAAATTCGATTTAGTCTATATGATCAGATATACTCAGAAATCAACTTGTATGTGATCAACACCAATTCTTCTTTCCTAGCCCCTATTCCTAAAGAGGTAAATACCTCCTCCTTCTCTAGATTCATTCCTATTTATCTATGCAACGTATCTTAAAAAAATATTTCAAAAGTTATAACAAACATAATAAAGCCCCTTTTTCCAAAAATCATTTCCCAAAGCATGGAGGCTTTGTTGAGAAAAGACAATTCATTGGCAATATTATCCTTTTCCAGGAAGCCATACGTTCTAGCAAAACCAAAAAAGAAAAAGGAATGATAATCAAGTTAGATATGGCTAATGTGTTTGATAGAGTAAAGCGTAGCTACCTCTTGGTTGTCTTAAAGTTTTTTGTCTTTGGTGAGCATTTTCTATATTGGGTCTCAACTTGTTTCTCCTCCCCTTGGATTGCCCCCCTTGTCAATGGTTGTCCCACCCATTTCTTTCGTGCTTCAAGGGGGCTTCACCAGGGGTGTCCCCTCTCCCCCCTTCTCTATATTATTATGACTAAATCTCTCAACAGATTGTTGGAACACGCCATAAAGGAAAAAACCATTATGGGAATTAAAATTGTAAGGGGGACAAAAAGACTCAATCACTCCCAATTTGCTGGTGATACCCTCCTTATCAATGTTAACTCTACTATTCTAGCCATTATATTTAAAAATGTCCTAGACATATTCACAAAATCCTCTGAAGGCTTAATCAATAATTCCAAAAGTCATATCTTTAATTGGAACACCAACCTTAGGCTCACCAGAGTAATTACAAGGATCTTTGGAGTCCCTTATGATGAAAATGGAAATCATTTAAATACATGGGAATCCCCCTAAGTTTGAAACCTATGACCTTAGACTCTTGACAACATACCTTGGGCAAACTCAAATCAAAATTCACTCAATGGGGAGCACATTGGCTAAACCCACCTGGCATAATAGTCATTATTAACTCTTTTTTAAGTGCCTTGCCAATTATTCAATTCTCCACATTGCTAGCTCATGCATACTTTTTCCATGCCTTTACTTGGGAAATATGTAGATTCCTCAGGAAAGGAGGTAAATCTTATTCTAAACGTTTTGATCTGGTAAGTTGGAATGTGGTCTAGGCCCCTAAAACCCATGGTGGGATTGGAATTCGGGACCCCATAATCATGAATAAATCCCTTGGTGCCAAAATTATTTGGCAGTTGGTGTGCGACCACAAGGAATGGTGGAAATCAATCTTAAAATGGAAATACTTCCCTGGACCCCGCTTAAGATGCTTGGGTAACCCGCCTCCCCCCTTAGCATGTTCTTAAATTTAGCACCTCCTCCAAGCCTCCCTTCCCATCCTTTATCCTAACCTCACTTGGAATACTGGCATTCGGAAACAAATAAAAATTTGGCAAGACAACATTATGGGACAACCCCCTCTTGTAATAATACATGACCTCACTCCCCTAAAAAACTCGCTTGACTCCCAAAACAAACTCACTCTTTTTGACATGTCTTTATGGAACGAACATTCAGGCAGATGGCGGGGCTTGAATTTGGGGGACCCCCTGCCCCCCCTTTATCCCCTCTCAAAACATCTTCTCCTCAAGTTATATGGTTGTAACCCCCTTCACCAGGTTTCAAGAGACTGCAGAGGTTGGGGAAAGCTTGGATATTCAATTAAACAAGGTTACCAATTAGAACTTGTAAAATCAGGTCTCCCCCCAAGATCTAATAAATGGCGTGGAATATGGAATCCTAGTAACTTCCTAAAGTATGTGCTTTCAGCTAGAGCCTAATGCATCACAAAGTGCTCAGTTGAGAAAACTTGGCAAAAAGGGGCATTCAAGGCCCATCCAGGTGGGCTGTTTGTTTAGAGGACTTGGACCATTCCACTCATCTCTTTTTGAACTGTCCCTTCACCAAGGTAGTTTGGAATATAGTTTTGTAGGATCTTGCTTTAAGAACTCAATGACCCTCTTCTATAGAACATATCCTTTTTCATTGTTCTCAATTTTACCTTGGCAACTTTGAAGGCAAGCTTGTCTTTAAAGAATTGGGTTAGCTCTCCCTTTCTTTGTTTGTTGGAAAATATGGTTGGCCAGAAATAGAGGTATCTTCCACGGGTTGCAATCTACTTCAGAAATGGTGGATGCTAAAGGGATACACTCCTCTTGGAACACTTCAATTCAAGAGATTTTCTCTCTGCTCAACCCGACACTCTTGATTTTTGGGAAACAAAGTGGATGGAAGGGTTCCCCATTAAAACTTCTGCTTCCCTTCATGCTCACTCTGGACCAGCCTAGCAGCTTCAACTTTTGATCAATGAATTATCTCTATGGTTAAGGGATCAAGCTCATTTCACTCTATGCTTCGATGGAGCCTCCAAAGGCAACTGTTACCCCCCTAGGCTAGGGATAACTAAGGAGATCATGTCTCTAGGCCCATAGGTAGTAGACATGGAGTACCGAGAGTCAAATTGATTAGTAGAGCCCCGAGGACCCCTCTTTTTTCATGAGCACCTCATCATTCATCACCTACAACAGAGTAACATCCACCACATCGACTTGGTCCAAGAAGACAACGAGACTTGCTCCATAAGGTAACAAGTTTGGTACCATGGTAAGTGTCATTTTAATATTTGAAGCATTTGAGCATGTTGCAAATAATCCTTTCTTGATTATGGAACATTTGCTTGGAAATTATACCTTTTTCCTAGTTTCACCTTGGTGAATGACATGGTCTCCTAGTAAGTAGGCCACCCTTGGGAAAATGGTTGCTACTGGGTGGTTCTTTGAGGGTTCATTGTATCATCCTCATGCATACTTACCACCTTCCATCATTCTACCCTTGGATTCCCTCATCTTTCGGGTCTTCGAGTTCATTGACCCAAGAAGGGATTGTACCTCATTTCATGGGAAGAAGGGGCTAAAGGCCCAAAGATATTGTAGTTGGAAAAAGATAAAATCCAAATCATTATCCTTCTAGATGCTCTCCCTTGGGTCCGAGAAACAATGAAATGCTTCTCTCCAGAAAAAATGAAGGACCTACAAAACAAATCACATAGTTAATAAATGTCCCTCTTGTCGATGGGGTGCATTACAATGTCTTTTATTTTCCCTTGCACATGGCACTCAATGTATCCTAGCTTCAAGTGGCATTGAGGTACTCTTTACTTTCCCTTGCATATAGTACTCAATATTCAGACTTTGATAAATTAAATGGCAAATGGATTGGAAAAAGGTTGCATTGAAAACGAAGGATGCAACACATCCTCTACAAAGGCACCCATAAATGAGGCAATACAAACCTTTGTATGTCAAGGACCCATACCTAGAAGTCTTGCTCAAATCCACCTCACACTCACTACATGCCTTAGATAGGTTCTGCTCGGGAAACATCCCTTGACTTGGGGATTGGCTTACCCAATAGGGAACCTTGACACCCCTCCCATACCTAAATTAGGAAAAACTAATAAGGTCTTTGAGCATTTGTTTAAGGTCTTTGAGATTTTGATGCACATGTTTGGGTGGTTCTTGTATGAGATATGGCTTACTTGGAGTGATTATTGTGACTTTGTGGACCCTTGGAGGGTGTGTCTGTTTGTCTTTGTAGGACCTCACCTGGTGAATATGTATTCATAGGAAGATGACTTCCTTCAGACCTTCACGAGTGCTTTGAAGCCCTAGGATGGATGCTAGACCCCACGTCCGAGGCACCACTTGATGATGGACATTACACCTTCATCATAGAGGGTGTTGCCTTTGTAGGCACGTGGGAATGACTTGGTGATCCATGATCTTTTCATCGTGACTTATAAAGAATTGTATTAAATGAGCACAAATTAAAGTGCACCATTAAAGAAGGGAAAACTTAAAAATGAAGAGACAAAAGCATCATATCTGAACACAAAAACTTGATAACGGAGTTCGTCCTTGGTGGACTACGTCTCCGGGTCCTGCTCTCAAATGGGTAGGCTCTTTCATTAACTTAGCAAAAGAATTTGGAAAATACATGAGTATACATAATTATGAAATAAAGATGCATAAATAATGCTTATATCAGAAAACAAACATCACCACTGGATTCATGGCGTCGAATTACCCAAAAATGACTGTCACCACGCTATGATATGACTTTGGCACTCCCAAGCCCAAGAAAAACTTTGTCTCGGTTTCCGTGCCCTCTACAACTTGCAATTATGAAAAATTATGCCTTGTAATCCATGCCCATGGTCATACGGTATGGTCACGCCTCCATCTGGCTTTGGGTGGATTTGCAATTTTTAAATATTGGAACTGGCAGATAGTACCAAGTGACACCGGTGGCGCATTAGTTATGGCAGAGTTACTAAAGCGTTGGGTAAGGCGGAGGTTTCGGGGTCGAACCCTCCAGACTCCATTTTGAGTGTTGGTTTATATATATATATATATATATGTTCATTGATATGACCGTTGGCTGCTTCGCTAACTTTAGCGATTCCACTATCGAACTTCCACCGTTGGCTAATATTGGCCTGGTCCGCCAGATTTGGCGGACTCGCCATATCCTTTTTAAAACCAATTTTGTTCACGGGTCAACATTGAACATTTCCCAAGATGCCACATGTCACCCCATGATTGGGTCATGTGGCTGCCTCTGATACACCCACCTGTACGTTGACGTGTTTCCCATTCATTTCGTACTGACACATGGTGCTTCCGGATGGTGCCACGTGGCATCTTTTGGGAGTGCCACGTGGCAATTTTATATTGCTCCACATGAACCCCTGAAAAGTCCAATGGAGGGTGACACGTGGCAGCCTCCGTTGCTTCCACGTGGAATACTGATGTCAACATCCCATATGATGATGTCACCCTACCCTGTCAGCTACCGACGTCAGTAGTACGGATGATGATGTGTCCCCTCCTGATTGGCCTTGCTTGACCGCAACTTTGATTGTGAATATATTTCAAACCGTAACTCCGTTTGATAAGCTATTTGCACTGTTAGAAATCTTGCGACATGCTCTTCTCGATCATGCCAATTTCACTGAGTTTTGGAAACTTGAATTTATTTCCCTTTCTCTGTCTGCTGGAGCCGTTCTGAGCGTTCAGTGTTGCCTCTATGAGTTCTGAGTTATTCTTAGCCTTCTTTGGATCCTTTTTGGATCACTTGGTGACAAGCTCCCCACTTATTCCACTTGGATGTTGGCCTTTGGAGGCCTAAACGTCACCCAACTATCCATTGATGTCACCATTTCAGGGCTAGCATTTTATGGAGATGATGTTTTGACAAAAGAAGGTTATGGCATGGAATTTTGGCACATGTGGCATGGTTTATGGCCCCTTGAGGCCCAATGCTCTACTAAACCAACCATGACATCACACTTTGGAGCTCAACATCACCCTAGAGAGGGATGACATCACCTTTTTAGAATTTGTTTTATGTAAAAATTGAATTTTGAGTTAAAGAAGGGCATTTTGTGAGGTCGACCCTCTTATTTTTACATTGACATTTTAAAAGATATGTTGCAAGGTCTCTTATAAATAAGAGACCTTGCCAATTCATTTGGATATAACTCATTCCTCTCACACAAGAAGAGGATTGAAATTTTTTCCCTCTTTGGCAAATTGGCTCTTTTTACTCATGCACTATCTCGTGGAGGACAACTTGGGGATATTTCTTGGCTTATTCTTGGTGAAATTTTCTACAACTTGGGTTTTATGCATGGTTAAATCTTGGTGAAGTAAGTAAAATATTCAATTTCATTTCGTTTTTTGAATGCTTATTGTAAGTTTTACTTGTTCCTATTGAAGGTATATTACTTGTTTAAACCCAAGGAGAGGAGCATAAGGTGTTTCCTCCTCTCTCTAGACTATTTCATTCATTAATTTGTTGAGAAAATCTTGTCTAGAATAAGCTCCTAAGGCCCTAAAGTTCTATCACTTTAGGAGTTTGGTTCTAGAAGCTTGTTGTTATTAATTTAAAGATTCTAAGGAAGGAAAATAATTTGCTAGAGCCCAAATGTGCTTGCACTCTAGCAAATTCCTCTCTTAAGGCTTGAAGTTTAAGGCCCTAAGGTGATAGCACCTTAAACTTCACTCCATTTCCTTAGACATTGCTATCATTATTCTCCAAATCACATTATATTGCTGTGGTAAATGAATCCATATCCCAAAAGGCACTAGTATCATTGCTCATGCGAACGAATTTGATCAAACAGACTCTCAAACATCATTCTCTAAGACTTTCACTAACTTCTTCTAACTCTAGCTTAGCTTAAACTACTAACTTTATTGTTGTTGTTGCAAAACACTGCTGCAACCATCTAATTTACTTAAGTTTTCTGCATAAACTATTTTAACATTAGCTTAACTCACTCAAAAATTGCTTGGAATATTTGGAAATTGTTCTATTGGACTTATCCTAAATTTACACTGTAGTTTCATGCAAATTCTGATCTAATTTTCTTGCTGTTGTTATAAAGTTATAATTGTTGTTGTAAATTATTATCTTGTTGCAACTTTGTACTAGCTATCATATATTTTCATTGTCTACTGTCTTTTGAGGTTTATATTGCATACTGGTACTTGGAAATCACTATATATATGCTGCAATTGTTCTTGTTCCAAGAAGGTACCTGAACATTTGTATTGCCTCAATTTCACAGACATAAACATCTGACTTAGGTAACCAAGATAGGGGGCTATGGGATTGACTACATTACTTTCCATTTGATCCCTTTAGGTTACCAGGGATGCGTCCCCTGTGGTGGACCTTATCCATTGTTGGGTTGTTATATTCTTTGTAGTGAAAGTCGAGGTGGATCGAGTGAAAGTCGAAGTTGAAGGTCAAGGTGGTTCAATCGGGTAAAGACGAAGTCGAGGTGGATCGACAACAAGTTGAAGTTTGAGCTTATTCGACTGGGTAAATTCAAATTCGAAGGTCGAGGTGGTTCGACATGGTAAATACATAGAGAGAAAGTCGAAGAGGTCAACCAACAAGAGGTCAACATGTGGGTGTGTGGCGACCAACTGAATACCCACTGGTAGTCAACATGTAATTTGACTTGGTATTCGAATGTAACAAAATCCAAGGATTCATGGGATTTGTAGCCATGAATCTACATGAATCTGTAATTGTTTTTGGGTGCCTTTTCTTTAGGGTTTTTCCTGATGTAAAGCCTATAAAGAAGGCATGTTGTAAGGTTGTAAAATCAAATCAATGAATCTTGAATATTTAGATGGTGAATGGCTAATTGCCAAGAGTCTGTACTTTAGAGGTTGTTGGTCATGCAAATGTAAGACGAATTGGCTACAAGGTTGTTCTTGTGTAAGCAAGAAGGTATGATGTCGATTGTGTCTTAGGTATGGACCAAGGTTAGACATGTAACCTTTTATTTTTAATGAATAAGACAACAAGGAGCAGAACACTCAAGGAATGTTGGTTTTCCTGGTTTGGGTTTCCAGGCTAAAATCTATGTGTACTGTGTGCTTGTTGTGTCGTTCACTTTCTTGATTATATCTTTCTTCCTCTCTTATGTTAGGTTTGATATGGAAATGTGTCTCATTTCTTAACATCCATCACTAAAACGTGGGGATTTCCTACTAAGGTGACAGTGGTGGGATATCCTGTAGTTACGCAAGATTTGACTTACTTGTGTTGGACTGTGAACAAGTACAAATCGTGCAATAAAATTTTGGCGTCATTGTTGGGGAGAATCAAGTCAGTTTTCCTCAAGTCAGTTTGGTGAGATTTTTCCAAAGCCCTTATCTTACAATCTTACTCAGCGACTCCATCGAGGGTGATCAAATCACTTCCTTTGATGATCCAAGATTGATCATCTAGCGAATCCATTGATGACAACCCGTGTTGAACATCATTATAGCAACCAACCTTTTACCCATGGACTCTACAGGATGGGATCCAAGTGATACTTTTAGACCCTTGAACATGAGTGAAATCCTAGGGTACCCTCAATGAATGATCCCCGAGTACAAAAATATATGGCTGCCCAAATTTTTCGGTAATGATGAGACCGTTGCCGAAGAACACATAAGTATTTTCTGGGCCTTCTTTCAACTTAATCCCATGGATGAGGATGTTGAATATTTGGTGATGAAACCTTTCTCAACCACTCTTCGTGATGATGCTAGAATATGGTATGATGGTCTGCTTGACAAAAGCATCGAGACCATGGAATAATTTGAGGAGACCTTCTTGGACATATGAAGCACTAAAGAAGACCATGGCATACTCTATGACATGAAAGGGGAAGAAAATTACGAAGAGGATCTAAAATTTCCTCATGATTCTATCAAAGATGATGAAGACTTGATTCAAGAACAAGAGCTTGAAGAGGTGAATCATGAAGATGAAGTGTTGGTGTCCGGTCCTCCCTCTAATGAATTCATCCAAGTCTCCATGCTTCCTCCACATGAAGAAGAGAATCTGGTAAGTTGCAATACTTTCCAGGACTTCGATGATGCTATATTCTATGACTCTGAAAGTGAGGAAGCATTGAAGGGACCCTTGGATGCATGGTCCCTTCATGTTATAATAAAAGTGATGATTTGATTGAGAATATTGATGAATTTATACATGTTGGGAGACATAAATGGGATGTGATTTGTTATGATGGATACCCCATTTATGACATGGAAGGTCATTTTCAATTGTTTCCTTTACAACAACCATGTGTGATTGCTACTAATTCAGATATTTGACAACAAGGAGATGGCATGATCAAAAATTTGTTCCAACCACTTGAGCGTGACCTTTTGCAGCATTCTCATGATGATTTCTGATCATGCCCTCAGGAGTTTGGTACTTATTCTTTTGAGCACTTGGATTTATTCTTCGAAGATAATTTTCAACCACCATTATGCTCTAATTTTTATGAGGGTGAGGAAATGGTTTTCCTAGAGCAGGATTTTTGTGACAAGAATTTCCAACCTCCTCTGCTTTCATTTTGACATTCTATTAAGAATATGGTTGGGGGTTCATATCATGAGGGTCACTTGGCTGTCAAACGGAGTTGTTTTCAACCTTTGGCTTGTTGCAGGCCTTCTTAGTTTCACACACAAAATCAACAATCCTTTATTTGGGAGCACAATTTTTCCTCTAGGCCTGGTTTCATCCCTTACCTTGCACATTCTTTTCCCACATAAAACCATAGAAATTTCCGTAGGTTCCTCCTCATCCCTTCTTCTCGACCTTCTGGTGGTATCCTTGTAGTTGAGGATGGCGATATACCTTTGTCTGATTTTCTTGGCCTTGTCTTAGGATATATGGGGTAGGGTTGTGGCGATGCCTCTTTTCATGATTTTTCCCCTCCCTCCCACCTCCATGGGTTAGATTTTATTATTAGTTATGACATAATGCATACTCTAACTCATGTTATTTTTGTGCTTGGCTTATCCTTGTTTTGGTTTGTAACGAAGCACAAGGGTAGGCATTTTGATACATTGTTAGGATGGTTTCACTGGTTACATTATTATACCTAGCATTTCTTATTAACATAGATTAGGGTAGGTAGTGTAGGCATTTTCATCTTGCATTTCATTGTATATATGTTTCATCTTGCATATCATGATAGTATAGATTGCATCATGCTTGAAATTACATACATGCTTATGATTTACATGTTCTCTTCTTGCATCTTACATCATTGCTATGTCATATTTATATGTTTTGAATGAGCATATTGATATGTTAAAATTAAATATTGGAAAATTTTCCTTTCAACATTTGCTTTGAATTTTGATACTTTTTCATAAGAATAAGGGTTGATAGCACCACCCTTGATGCTCCGATGATTTTGATGTTGATGTTTTTGTAGCAGTGGGACGTATTTCCTCCTGGACAAATTTTCTTAGAGAGGAAGATTCCAAGAAGTCAAAGGAAGACCATTGAACACTTAAAGAACACCCCGAAAGAGAAGTCAACCCACAAGAAAATATTAAAGTGGAAATATAATTTCTAGGAAGAGAAGTCGTGCAACAAGAAAATAATAAAGTGGAAATAGAATTTCCAGGAAGAGAAGTAGGCCAACAGGAAAATAACAAAGTGGAAATAGAATTTCCAGGAAGAGAAGTTGGCCCCCCAAAAGTGACTGAACTAGTACAAATAAAGGTGATGCCTTTGCTCATTTACACACACTAAACTCGTCATCTCAACAGGGAAAAGGAGACACTACAACTAGGGTTCTTGGTGGTTTCTCTTTTGCACTACCTCTAGAAGAGTTGTTCTAGCTGGGTTGTGAGGTGAATCAATTGTCTACCCTTACTAGGGTTTGACAAGAAGAAGAGATAAGTTCTTGTTATCAAGGTTTCTTCATTACTGGTTTGCTCTTGTGAATAGAGCTTGTTCATGATTATATTTTATTATCATAAAGATTCTCTCTTAGAAAAGTTGGTTGGGTTTTTCCATGAGTTTGGGGTTTTCCTAGGATAAATATTTGTGTCTTCTTGTGCTTGTCTATCTGCTTCTAGATCCTGCTTATATTTTCAGTTTATGGTTATTCAATGTTAAATGAAGATCAAAATACTTTGGTAAATCTATTGATACTGAAAATTTAAGAAATTATAACATGGTATCAGAGTAGGTTACCTTCAGAACAATATAATAATTGGAAGGAAGATCGTGAGCAAAAATGGAAGGCCACATTGTTGAGATTTTTCATTGCATATGAAATTTACCGCTACACAATTTTTTTGTCAAGCTCGTTGAGCAATTTATTGAAGGATGTTGAGATGAATTTTTCCATAAATCAACTCTCCCTATCTTAGCACACGTCTTGGTGGTCTTAGATTACAACTTGGTGAAAGCTGAAACAATTGCAGTTGCTATTTCCAGTTACAGTTGCAGTTGCAGTTTCCAGTTACAATTGCAGTTGCAGTTGTTAGTTTCCAATTGTAGTCACAATTGCCAGTTACAGTTGCAATCGTAGTTGCAGTTGCTATTGCCAGTTACAGTTGTAGTTGTAGTTATAGTTGAAGTTTCCAGTTGCCAATTGTAGTTGTCAGTTGCTAGTTTCCAGTTGTGCAAACTTTGATATTAGAAGACAAGCTAGATGGTGCTACAAATTTCAGAGGTACACACTTGTATATAAGTTATATCATGAGGGTGTTTGTAGGATATGTACACTTGGAAAAAGGACATTTGTTAAAGCAATGATAATAGATCCAAAGGGATCATAGTTCTAGTGCAATCAGAGGAAGCTCAAGAGTTGGAGGCAACGATGGTGATGTCTCCTACAATATATGACAACTTAAAATCAAATGCGACAGTAGCGGTTAAGACTCTAGGTTCCAGGTTTGATTGATGTATCTTGATTTGGTTTATATCAGGTTTAGTATTTGTTTCATCTCAAGAAAATGTTGTAGCTATGACACCAACCTTTAGAGGCCTATCATTTCCAAGTACTATTGTTATGATCATTATGAAAATGCTCACTGTTTAGTACTAATGATGCACTTGTTTGCAAGATGAAATTAATATCCTCTAGGAGATGTTCTTGTTTTGTCTTTGTCTCAAGCAGGTTACCTTGTAAATTGCATGGAGGCTAACATGGAGATGTTCTTATTTTTTTCCTATTTCGGGAAGGTTACCACAGAGGGATGGTTGGTAACAACACTGGAGAAGTGTTGTTCTTGCTCTTGCCTCTTATTCTTGTTCTTTTTCCAGGCAGGTGATAGGTGATAGCTCTGATAGGGAGCTATAGTGATGGTTGTAGGTGGAAACAGATTAGATAGTCTCTAGTTTGAGACATAGAGAAAACTCTCCATACAAGGAGTTGTGTACATGACAATATACATCCATGTACCAAAGGAGAAAAAGGACAAAGCTAGAACCTTCTATAAAGAATGGTACTTTTATGGGATACACCGTTTCTCATATGGATAATGATAGTGAGGAGTAGGAGGCTCCGAAGGATGACCATACAATTCCCTCTAGTCCAGTTTATCATCCTTCAGACCATTAGGAGGAGAGCCAACATAACCAATGGATCTACCTAGAGATGTTGAAGTGACCAGGAAGAGGACAACATGGCCTCGTGACACTTTGTAGGATGCAGTGAGGCATCCAACTCCCCGTGATACTTTCAGGGAGAAAAAATGACCTCAAATATTCTCGATTCATATGGTATTGTTGAGCCACATCATGAGAAGGAGAAAATGGCTCCACCAATGCTGAGGCAGGTGGCCCCACCAAGTTCTAACACAGAGGGAGCTAGAGTTCATAGGGAGTCATCCCTTAGGATCCAATATGGAGGAGAATCCTCCCGGGATAGTTCATAGAAGATCAGAATCCATAGGAAATCAACAGATACAGAGAGGAGTAAGAGGATCCAAAGGATGCAGTGATGATTGACTCTACTCTAGAAGAACATATGCCATAAGATTAGAATGAGATAGTAGAGATAGAGATACTTGTAGATACACCCAAAGAGGTTACAATTACCAATAAGAGATCAACATGGCTCCATAATACTTTGTAGGAAGAAAAAAAACATGCAGCTCCCAGTGGATCCTCCAGAGAGAGCAAGTGACCACAAAATTTTTCCATCTATGTGGCACTGATGAGTAATATCATTGATTCAGAACCTTCCACTTATGAGGAAGCTGCAAAGCAATAAGTGTGGAATGATTCTATGATGGAAGAGTACCAATCGATCATAAAGAATGATGTGTGGGAAGTGGTTATGAGACCAGAAGGGAAGTCAATGGCGACTTCCAAGTGGATCTAGAAGATCAAGCATACTGCATATGGAAACATAGAGAAGTACAAAGCTAGATTTGTGGCTAGAGGATTCTCCTAGAAATAGGGAGAAGATTATAATGAGACATTTGCTCTAGTATCTAGGTACACTTCTATTAGATCTATTATTTATATTGATTTTGTTATGGGTTGGAAATTACACCAGATGAATGTAAATATTGCTTTTTTGGATGTTGTAATTGGAGAAGAATTGTACTTAGAGCAACCATAATATTTTGTGATCTATGGGAAGGAGTCCCATGTTTGTAAATTAAAGAAAATTTTGTATGGGATTAAGCAGGCACCCAGGGCATGGTATGCCAGAATAGACAATTATTTGATGAGCTTGGGGTTTACCAAGAGTGATGCAGATTCCAACCTTTACAACAAGGTTGAAGATGGTTTCCCTTTGATTTTGGTACTATATGTGGATTACCTGTTTCTTAGAGGGGCTTAGAAGCTCATAGATGGGTGCAAGAGGGATCTCACTTCAGAGTTTGAAATAAAGGATATGGGGTTGATGAACTATTTCTATGGATCAGAGGTCCTTAGACAAGGAAAGTATACAGTTGAGATCCTATAGAGATTCGGGATGATGGACTGGAAGCCCATGACCACACCTATGATTATGAATATGAAGCTCTTGAACAATTCTTCTTCAAATTTGGATGATCCAACGATGTACAGACAATTGATCAGATTCTTGATGTACCTGGTTAACACCAGGTCGGATATATGCTTTTCAGTGAACACTTTGAGTTAGTACATGGTTGAGCCTAGAGATGTACATTTGGTAGCAACAAAGCATGTATTGAGGTACCTGCATGATACAGTTGGATATGGACTTAGATATGTCTCAGAAGGTGAAGTAAAGATATAAGGTTATATACACCATGAATGGGTGGGGAGTGCAGTGGAAAAGAAAATCACATTAGGATGTTTCTTCAGTTTGGGATCATGTATGATCTCATGGTTGAGCAGAAAAAAGACGCACTCAATACAACAAAGGCAGAATATATAGCAGTGATTTTTGCAAGCCGTGAAGTAGTGTGGCTTCAGAATATGCTTACGAGGTTATTTTTTCTAGAGTTGGAGCCAACTTTGATATACTGTGATAATCAAAGTTGTGTGAAGCTTTTAGAGAATCTAGTCTTTCACGACAAGTCAAAGTATATAGAGATCAAATACCATTTCATCCGAGACATGTTGCATAAAGGAGAAATATAACTCCTGTACATATCATAGATGAGCAGATAACAAACATTCTCACCAAGCCTCTGTCTAGAGTGAAGTATGAGTACTTCAAAGACAAGCTTGGTGTGATACAGAATGCCCACTCTCATTGAGAGGGAGTTGTGATGTTTCTCCTACAACTGGAAGATACTCTCCCTTTGGCCAAGGGTTTCCCATATCAATCATGTCAAGTGACTAAGGGAGTAATGAGTAGCCTGATACAAGTCTTTCCTACGCCATGTGAAGTGGTTAGGTGTGATTGGGACTTGTAGCGTGGTCTTGCCTACACCATGTGAGGTGGATAGGTGTGATTGGGACCATGGCGTAGCCTTTCCTAAGCCCTGTAAAGTGGCTAGGTGTGAATGGGGATATGGTTGTAGTCCTGCACATATCATGTGAAGTGGATGGGCGTGATTGGGACTAATAGAAGAGGAGAAACATCATAGATACTTGCAACATAGTCTTGAGACTATGGTGGTAGTCTTTCCCATGCCGTGTGAAATGGATGGGTGTGATTGGAACTACTGGAGGGGAACATCACGGAAGAATACCTCCGTCACTAAGAGGGAGTGTTGATGTTTTTATAGAAGCATGAGGTATTTCCTCCTAGACAACTTTTCTTAGAGGGGAATATTCCAAGAAGCCAAAGGAAGACCATTGAGTGGTTGAAGAACACCCCAAAAGGGAAGTCGTCCCATAGGAAAGTAATAAAGTGGAAATAGAATTTCCAAGAAGAGAAGTCAGCCCACAAGAAAACAATAAAGTGGAAGTAGAATTTCCAGGAAGAGAATTTGGCCCACAGGAAAATAATAAAGTGGAAATAGAATTTCTAGGAAGAGAAGTCACCCCTAGAAAAGTTAGTGAACTAGTATAAATAAAGATGACACATTTTCTCATTTACACACACTAAACTCATCATCTCAGTAAAGAAAAGGAGGCGCACGTCTGAGGAAACCTTAGGAGGCGCTGCAACTGGGATTCTTGGTGGTTCTTAGTGGTTTCTCTTGTGCACTGCCTCTAGAAGAGTTGCGTTAGGGTTGTGAGAGGACTCAATTGTCTACCCTTGCTAGGGTTTGAAAAGAAGAAGAGATAAGCTCTTGTTATGAGGGTTTCTTCATTACTGGTTTTTCTCTTGTGAATACAACTTGTTCATGGTTGTATTGTATTATCAAAAATATTCTCTCTAAGAAAATTTGGCTAGGTTTTTCCTTGAGTTTGGGGTTTTCCCAGGACAAATCTTTGCGTCTTCTTGTGCTTGTCTATCTGCTTCTAGATCCTATTGATATTTTTAGTATATGGTTATTGAATGTTAAATGAAGATAAAAATACTCAGGTAAATCTATTGCTACCAAAAATTTAAGAAATTCTAACATTTGCTTGATTGTGTAGGTACATGTCATACCAGAGATGTTGAGGTTCTCACATGCTCTACGATGATCACATGTACCCAAGTAGGAGATTGATGTTACCCCCCCAGGCTAGGGGTAACTAAGGAGATCATATCTCGAGGCCCATAGGTAGCAAACATGGAGTGTTGAGAGTCAAATTGACCAGTAGAGCTTGGAGGGCCCCTCTTTTTTCATGAGCACTTCATCGTTCATCACCTACAACATAGCAACATCCACCACATCAGATTGGTCCAAGAAGACAATGGGCCTTTCTCCATAAGGTAACAATTCCAATATCTTTGTAAGTGTCATTTTAATATTTGAAGCATTTGAGCATGTTGCAAAAAATCCTTTCTTGATTATAAAACATTTGCTTGGAATTTATAACTTTTTCTTAGTTTCACCTTGGCGAGTGACATGGTTTCCTACCAAGTAGGCCACCCTTGGGAAAAGGGTTTCTACTGGGTGGTTCTTTGAAGGGTCATCTGATCTAGGTGGATATTGGTGGCCTCCCACCTATTCCAACTAACTACTCTTGTCAGTTTTAGTTCAACACGTTCTTCTGAATTGTGGGTTCTACACTTCTGGGGCTGTCTGAAGCCCTACACATATTCCAGGTGGATATTGTTGAGTTGAGAAAAAGGTACAAATATCCTCCTTATTATCATGGTTTATGATATATTATTGATTGACTTTTCTATTAATTAGAAGTAATTAGGAAAGAAAATGATTCAAAAGTCTTCTAGAAATGTTATTGAGTGATATTAGATAATTTCTGAATTTCAGTTTGAATTGTTTGATTTTATTGAAGAAAATGGACAATTGTTATTACCTCAAGAGAATTAAAGAGATCCTGAAGATACATAAGCCATTAAATATCGAAGGAATCAGGCGCAAAGAAGTTTAGAGGAAGATTGACTCTTTATTTTGTAATCGTTATAAATAGTAAAAGCAATCCCGAGGATATCTCGATTCTCAGGATAGCTTAATTTACCCATGTTATTGTAATATATAGAGGCTGATGAACAATAGAAACAGGCAAATAAATTCAATCAAACATTTAGATCTCTGAATTACGCTATACAAGCAGTCTGTTGTAAATGATTTACCAGTTATGGAATTAATGAAAGCCTTGAGCGTTTCAATCATCTTTGCATACTGAGTTTTTAGCACCAGTACCTTCTGAAGACCATGGGCCCAGTCGGAAGGAGTTGCTGTCTCATTTGTAATTGTATCAATTCTATTTCAGTTCTGTGATTTAAATTTCTTTGCAACAGTTAAGATAAATTCATGAGTGTGTTGATTCTTTTATGAAATGGTTATGTTGTTCATTTACAGAAGATAGATGTTGAAGATCGTCGATTGTTGTTCCATTTCCAATTACTGTTAGTTTATCATTCGAGAATTCATTTCATTTTTGCATTTATTGTTCCTTTTTATCAAATTCACATTTGTTGAACTCCTTTTTCCTAAATTCACATTTGTTGTTCCTTCTTAATTATACAGTAATTCACTATTCTTTTCTAGCAGGTTAAATAATCATTGATAGATTGATTACTTAAGTATTTTAACAGATTAAATCAATGTTTCTTAGTTATATGAATTCAACAAATTAATTAGTGTCTTTGATTCACAACCTGTTATTGATCAGATTACAATTCTGTTGAATGAGTTATCAGTTTTAGAGTTTTTAATGAATGAGTGAAGAACTTGATTATTACAGTAATTTAGATAGACTCAGATTTGCTTTAACTAAATTATCTACACGATTTGAAACCTCTACAACTATATGCATAGACTTTGCGGACATTCTTGAAAGAGAAGACGAATCCTCGGTTGATAAATTAATGTGAGACTAAAGTTGTTTTTAGGACATCTTTAGAGCCCAATATTTTGGCGTCGTTGCCGGGGAGAATGTCAAAGCTAGCATAGGTGGCATATCTGAGGTTGGGATATTGAAAATGGAAGGTAAGAAACTACCTAGGAAACAAGTAAAAGGCTTGTGCCAACACCTACCTTCAGCTGATGCATAGAGGTTAAATGGGTGCATAGAATTTGTGTTATTGTGTATGACTAAGAAGAAAGAACTTGAAAAAAAAACCCCCAGCAAAAACTACAAACGCCCAGGGCTCGTGCCTTCTGGGAGGACCACTTTCATAGACGAAATCATCTGAAAAGATGAATCTCAAGCCTTGTTTGGACCTCAAAAAGGTTCTACCCGAATCCCTCAAGCAATAGATTCACCAACTACAGCTCATGTTGAGGTTCATAGTGGAACTGAAGGGACTGAACAAAGCTTCCAAAATAAACATACTCCACTGTCCAGTCCTTTAGACGAGGGAAATTATTGTAATTTGAAAGAAGGAGAAGGGGAGACCAGTGGGGTTCCTGAAGAAAACCCACCACCACCTAAACTTGGATCTCCTGTGATTCTTATAGGAGAAGGAACATCTGAAATCCTAGATAGAGGAAGCACAATTAAATATCCTAAAGGAACAAGTAATCAACCACCCTGAATAGAACACGTAGACCAAGAAATCCTTGAAGGATATTGGCATATCTTCAACCAAATGGCACATCAAAACCCACCGCGACCCCAGAATTCCACTTTGGAATATCCTATAGTCGATCCGATTGCTAATGCCCCAATGAAAGCCATTCCACTACAAAATCTTCCAACCTTCAACAGATTGATCTTAGAGGACCCTGCCACATTCTTATTCGAGTTTGATGTCCTATGTAGAGGTTATGACTACACCTATGAACCCCAGAAACTGAAGCTATTTCCTTCTACTTTGAAAGGAGCAACTTTACGATGGTTTATGGGACTAGGGGGAAGAACTATAAATTCATGGGATGAAATGAAAGAAGCCTTCCTTACGAAATATCAATATTACTGTAGAACCAAGGGTTTAAAGGATGAGATATTTCAAATGACTGCAAAGGAAAATGGAACACTAGAGGAACATGTTGAAATATTTCAATATAATTTGCAGAGATTGCCTTACGTTACATTACCAGGTGAGGAACTTAAAGCCACTCTAATAAAAGGTATGCAGGATGAATGCATAGAAACATTGAGTTTAATGGGAAAAGGTGATATTTATCAAGAAACATATGATAACATTATCCAATTGTGCATTAGGTGTTCACGTTGAAGTACACAAACCAAATCGGGAATACGGGCTCCCCTCACCAGAAATAGAAACACTAGTGGGGGTGTCACCCGAGTAGAAGTTGGTAATCTTATAAAAATTTTAAAACATACATTTTGAGTACTCTGACTACACAATTGGATGTTCTATAGGTTAAATAGAAACAAGAAGAAGAATAGCAGTCGTTGGCCATATTTTTTCCATGATGCAGAAGGAAACTTGGTTCGAGAGAGTGTCCCTTGGATGTGGTTCAAATTTGCGCCATCTGTGCCAAAGACCATGCGACAGAACAATTTCCATCACTTCCAGGACTAAAAGATGTCTTTAAAGAAGCAAAAGAGGAAACATAACCAGTATATCTGATGGCTCAGCGTCGCCAATGGCAGGCTCGACCCCCATGGATGCTACAAGATCCTTCTTCTTTCTTTTCTGGGTAGTATAATCAACAACATAATTCTAGAAACACATGGCAGGGCCAACCATTTGCTAACCCCACCTGCCAGTCCCAACAATGTCCTACTACACCCTAGCCAAATCAACCAACTGCTAATCCTACTTGGTCTAACCTGCAATACGCTACCCCATTTTGGCATAATTCAAATAACAACCCCTATCCTTCGCAGTGGACTAACACAGCTGCCCAAGCACCAAATTGGAATCAAAACTGGAAGCTCCGCATGTGAATGACCAATCAACCCATGGGAATGGATCCCCAAGGTCAGCCCACTTTACAAGCTCCACTTCAATTACCCCAGAATCCTCATCTTCAAATGCGCCCTAAATTACCAGCTCAACCCAACCCAAATCCTAATAACAGACCAGCCGAGCTCATGCAAATTATTGAAAATTTGGAGGGTGAGACCAAATCTGTGGGGTGCAATGAACTTCGGTTGAGATTAGGATGTATAATTTCTCCCGAGTAAATTAAAATTAAGGATAATGAGAATAATATACAACCAACAATAAAACCATCAACTGTGGTCATAACATAAGAGACAGAACAGAGGGAAAACATAGTCGAGCAATAGAATCCTGATGTAATTCCTCCTCCCCCATTTCCTGAGAGGCTGATGATAGAAAAACCAGTTGTATATCCTAACTTTGATATCATCAGGGAACTAAATAATCCATGTGTTAAAATTCCACTCCTCCAGGCTTTACAAGACATCCCAATTTATGCAAAAACAATTAAGGAATTATGTGGAAAGAAGCCCAAAAGGAAAATTAAGGACCCATCGACTATTCATGTGGTAGGAAATTTGTCTGATCTTATTTTAGGCAAGTAGGAGCCGGTTAAGTATACAGACCCAGGGAATCCCATGGTAATAGTTCAGATACAGGGCTGTTTTTTTCCAAATACATTGGTGGATTTGGGGGCAACCATCAATATTCTGACCATCGAGACCTGTAATATCCTGGGTATCACCTCCTTCGAGCCTACTTCAATTATGTTAGAATTGGCTGATAGATCAATGGTTAAACTAGTGGGCACATTACAAGACATAGAAATATCGGTTGACTCTTGGGAATACCCAACTGATTTCCTAGTTATCAACCCAAGAAGTAGAGTCGATGGACACCCATTGATACTGGGATGACCGTGGCTAGCAACAATAGATGCATACATAGGATGTCACACATGCAACATGACTATTTCTAGAGGAAGTGCTACAAATAACCTTATCCTGTATCCTCCAGCTAAACCAAGTCTAGCTATCATGCATCAACAGTTGCAACCACCTAGATATCTAGAAGAGAACCTACGATCTCCCCTCACACTGGAAGAATCTCTTGGGCTAAAAAACCAACTAGAATATGATGTGATTAGTAGCTTCATTAACAACCTAGCCGTTATAGGCAACCCAACATGTCAAATGCTAAACATTGTTTTAGATAATGAAGCACAGGGAGATCCTTTGGAAGAACTGATGGAGCAACAGATTCCCAGTATTGTTGTCCATAACAACGTACCAGTTGAAATTTCACCAGGGAGGTTTTTGAATATTAATGTTAATTTGAAGGAGCAACAACAACAAAAATTAATTCAGATCCTTTCTAAATATCAGTAGGCTTTTGCTTGTGAGTATCTCGACATGAAGGGCATTGATCCTCAAATCTGTACACATCATATTTATATTGAGAAAGATGCCTGACCCATCTAGCAACCCCAACGAAGATTGAATCCTCATCTCAGGGACGTTGTTAAAGAAGAGTTACAAAAACTGTTTGATGTAGATTTCATATATCAAACCATTGGATGTAGATTTCATATATCCTATTTCAGACAACCGGTGGGTCTCACCACTAGTAATAGTCCCCAAGAAGAATGGGAAGTGGAAAATTTGTGTAGACTACATAGAACTCAATAAAGCTACCCAGAAGGACCACTTTCCCCTACCTTTTATTGATCGGGTCATTAATACTTTTGCAGGGAAGCGATTTTTCTCCTTCCTAGATGGCTTTAGCAGTTATAATCAGATTCAGATTGCTCTGGAAGACCAGGATAAAACTACATTTACATGTCCCTGGGGTACCTTCGCATATAGAGTATTTCCCTTTGGATTATGTAATGCTCCAACTACATTCCAGAGAGTTATTTTAAACATATTTTCCGATTTGATTAATGAAGGACTTGAAGTTTACATGGACGATTTCACCCCTTATGGAACTGATTTTGATCAAGCTCTAAGAAATCTGGAGAAGGTATTGGAATGATGCATTGCTACCAGGCTATGTTTTAGTCATGAGAAATGTCATATGATGATGACTGAAGGCGTGGTACTAGGACACTATGTTTCTGCAGATGGAATCAACGTAGACCCAACAAAAATAGAGGTAATCCTTAATCTACCTACACCTCGTACACAAACTGAGGTACGTAGTTTCCTTGGTTGTGCAGGATATTATCGCAGATTCATAGAAATTTTTTCAAGGATAGATGCACCTTTATATTCTTTAACTGGTAATGTGGAATTTCAATGGTCTGATAAGTGTGATGTTGCATTTGCAGAACTCAAAAGGATGGTTTCAACAACACAGGTGCTAAGAGGACCAAACTGGAAATTACCATTTCACATCTCTTCAGATGCATTAGATATCACCATAGGCGTTGTCCTTGGACAAGAAGAAGACAAGAAACCTTATGCTATCTATTTTATTAGCAAAAATCTTACTCCCGTTGAATTAAATTACACAGTAACAGAAAAAGTTTTTTTAGCTGTTATACATGCTATTAATAAATTTTGCCACTATAAAACAAGATATCCAATTATTCTGTATATTGATCATTATACTATTAAATATTTAGCTAACAAACCAATTACTAATGGATGGGTTAGTCGGTGGTTATCACTATTGCAAGAATTCAACATCACCATCAAGGATCGGCTCGTAAGAGAGAATATCATTGCAAATTTCTTGTCTCGCATGCCCAAAACAAATGACTCTTTGAAAGTTGAATACCAATCCCCATATGAACACTTGTTCGCTGTCACTATTAAGACGCTATGGTATGATGATGTGGTGAATTATCTGGCAGCTGGAAAACTACTAGCGCACCTGTCATCAAGAGAAAGGAAACTAATCATTTAGCACAGTGCACAGTTCACCTGGATCGGTGGATATCTTTTCCACATAGGGTCTGACCTTCAGATCCAAAGATGTGTAAGAGATGATGAAATTTACGATGTCTTGAAGGCGGATCATGATGAGCCCTGTGGTGGACATTTTGCAGACCACATAACTGGGCACAAGGTTTTACATATGGGCTACTATTGGCCCTCAATATTCAAAGACACAAAGAAATATGTCCAGGCCTGCGACAACTGTCAGAGGATGGGTTGACCAAGCCAAGCTGATGAAATACCCCTACAAGCACAAGTGGCGGCAAAACCTTTTGAGAGATGGGAACTATATTTTGTTGGCCCCTTCAACCCAAAATCAAACCAGAAAGACTATATACTAGTTGCAACAGACTATATTACCAAGTGGGTAGAAACAATAGCCTTTCCAAACACAACTGAGGAAGAAATCATCAAGTTCCTCTTTGAATTATTTGTACGCTATGGATTACCCAGAGAATTAATCACCAACGGAGGGTCGCAATTTACGACACATAAAATCATGACCACTCTGTGTAATTATCACATAAAACACAGAGTTACCTCCCCATACAACCCACAGTGAAACAAACAAGTGGAAAGTACCAATAAAGTCTTGGAGGCAATATTGACAAAAATAGTTTCAACAAACTATCAAAATTGGGCAGCCGAGCTTCCAAATGTCTTATGGGCCTATCGCACAACATGGCATAACACTATTGATTACTCTTCTTATCATCTAGTGTTTGGCAAAGAACCTATTTTTCCAATTGAATTTGAGATCAAGACTTTAAGAATGGCCCAGGAAATTGGACTGGATCTTACATAGGCACACACACAACGCTTACAACAACTCAATGAGTTAGATGAAGCACGCTTGTTTTCCCTTCAACACACAACTATTATTCAATAGTAGAGAGCTAGCTGGCAAGATAAACATATCAAGAAGAAATCCTTCCAGAAAGGTGATTGGGCGCTTCATGATTTTAGATTTCAGGATTTTCCTGGAAAATTGCAGACAAGGTGGGTGGGACCATATGGAATCAATGAAGTTCATGATAACAACACTGTCACTTTAGTTACCATCGACGGGTCTGATTAACCTTTTATGGTAAATGGACATCGGATACAACTCTACCATCAACTTCTTTCAAAAGAATCCTTTTTCCAAGAAGTAAGTAATGATCCTACTGTTCAGATTTTAGCTGACTGGGAAGGTAACCCAACAGCTTCAACTTCATAAAATTGTTGTTTTTATCAGCACTGTACATATTGTATATAGTTTTCTTTAAGGATTTGATTGAGATTTTATATTTTTACTTTCTAGGAAAGTCACTTGGGAGAATAAGAACTAGAAGATATGACTGTAATAAATATAATTAGCACTCTTTTCTGTTCCTTATCCAAAATTTCAAATTACTTCTATCTCATTTTGAGGAATCCATTGAACGTAAACCGTGTTTTACATAGGAGATGGATATGTCATGTTCCGCAACAAAAAGTTGGGTGACCGCACCAAAAGAATGCGCAGCTGTAGTAAACAGAACACTACAAACCATCCAATACTTCGATCATTGAATAAACCTACCCATAAAAATTGAATGAATTAAGTTGATGACTAATCAATCCTAGATTCCCTAAAACAAAATTGTCTGCGGGTGGTATCCAATTATTTAATTAGATGGTTAAAACTGGAAAACCATCGTTTCCATTCATTTTAACATAATGACTGTCGTCCCCTTCGTGCGATTGTTGTTCCCTTTTACAAGTCGTAACGTTCATCCAAATGTAACGACTGTCATTCCCTTTGTGCGTTTGTTGTTCCCTTCGTGGGTAGTGTCGTTCATTTGAAAGTAATGACTGTCGTTCCCTTTGTTGCAATTGTCGTTCCTTGTTGTGGGTAGCATTGTTCAATTGAATGTAACAAATGTCGTCCCCTTTTTCGCAATTTCCGTTGCTTTTTGGATAGCGTTGTTCATTCGAAAGAAACAACTGTTATTCCTTATGTGGTTTTTCTTTATTGTTGTTACTTTTCCTTGAAAGTCATGATTTTTCATGAACAACACATGTTGTTGATACGTTTAGCCACTCCCTTGGGTATGACCTTCACTAACTAATTTTCAACACCATCAATTATAGTTTTCATGGTAATGATTTATCATTTTCTTTTGTTTCCTATCTAGTATACCTTACCGAATTGTTTTTGGATTGATTTCTCCGAATTATCTTAATATTGTTCATAATCCTTAACCACCATAATTCGTTTCTTTCCCCTATATATATACATATACTCGAATGATAATTTTCCTTCATATCATAATAAGGAGTCTAAGGCACATTTTTACTTGGCATTCTTACACTTCTTACACCATCCCTCACTCTTAAGGAGTAGATGAGCCTCCCTTAATAAAGACTTAAAAAAATAAAAATAAAAAATAAATAAAAATAAATAAATAAACTTCTCCCACAATGGATAGGGGGTCTCTTCATGATCCAACCTACCATGATCATAAGATAACAACATAAGTGACATTCCCACTATGGCTACCACACCAGGGCAATGGCCTTTGGCATTTAGCGTCAAAGGACAAGAGGTATCATCATGAGCTGGCTTGTTCACTTAGGTTACAATCTAGTGAGTGGCATTATCGTTATCTGGCTACCAAACCAGGATAGTGGTATTTTTGTGAAAAGACGATTTAAACTATTTATTAAGGATATGGGCTCATCTATGGGTTAAAAGGAAACCCCGTCGAGGCTATGGACACCTGCTGACAATAGTGGCTCTACCTGTGGTATGGAAATTTATCTTAAATACACTAAGTTTTTTTGTGTGTTCCTAGACTTCCTTTCTGATCCGTATTATTTTCGGCACGAAATGAGAGCGGAGATATAATAAAGAAATGCACAGAGATATTGCAGATATTCAATACTATAACATAAATGTATCAGAGATGCAACCATAAACACAAATATACAGTAATACACGATTTCTATTAATTAGAGAAATGTACAGAGACTGTAAAAATACAGAGTGAAGACTCGCTAGAATGGTGGTAGCTTATCTCTGAGAAGAGATGTGATGGCTACTCGCATTCGCAAGAAGATGGTTACAATGAGGCTCTGGAGGCCTTTTTTACAATAATCGGGAATGCCAAAATTCCTAGACATCCAAAAACCTAACCCTGGGAGATGAAGCGCCAAAAGTCATGTGGGCCCCGTTTGGGTAAGTTGGTGCATCAACTTCCCGGGGTCGTAACTTTTGCATACGATCTCCGTTTTAGGTGTGTGATAGCTCGTTGGAAAGGTATCGTCGAGGAGATTCATTTTGGGGGCTCAATCATTCCTTTGGCTATCATTGAGAACCTCTATCTCAAAAAAACTTCATTTAGGCCCTCAAAATGGCCCCGAAAGTTAAAACCTGCTAAAAATAGTAAACTGCCAAAATGGCCAGAAAACTGTTTTGATCCATTTGGAAAAGGTGGGTGGCCCCCGATATCCACCTGGATCACTTTATTAACAAAGAATCTATCATTCAGGTTATATCTAACACAAGGGAAAGTAACAAAGTTATGACACGTGGAATATTTATAAAACATGAAAAAATTTAGATTACTCATAATGTTTTTCCTTAAACATTTTTGAACATAGGTATTTGAATTTGTACTTCCCACAAAATAGTGATTATTGTTCATGATTACCGTTAAAGTGGTTTTGAAGGTTATTAATGATTTTTCTCCTAGCGGCGGTGACAAAGTAGTAATTACCCCTCACTTGAACTACCTGCCATCATTACACTCGCACATATCGACGGTCGAGGCCGACCTTTTCATTTATCAGGGGGAAAATACTCTCTATGTTTATCGATAGATCATAATGATTACAATTAATGACAAAATTCATATTTCTATATACATTTGTTGTTCTTTGATTTTAACCATTTCTGGTAATATTTTCTCACAAGATGGTCTAACTAAGTTTGCAGCCAGGAACGATAGCTGTGCTGACTCGTTTATAGAAGACATGGGCGACCGAAGCGTTCGTCGAGATCCCACATTGCTACAAGTAACCGACCAAGCAAGAGAAATTTTACATCGTCTAGGGTGGACAAAATATTTCAACAAATTGCAGGGATACAACATAAATATCACGCTAGCATTTTTCCAGAACTTACAGAGGGGGGTATCGATGATTCAAGACATACCAATTCCGGTCACTGAGGAAATTATAGCGGAGGTGACATGCCTCCCAAACGAAGGGACACAATGGACCGAGAAATACACAGCGCTCAAGGAGGATGTGGAGTCCTTCGCGGAACCAAGAGAAGAACTCGACAAAAAAGGGAAAGGATTCAACCCCACTGCTCTCAGCAAGCCATGGAGGGAGCTAGCAGGATTAATATAGAGATATATCACATGTGATGGGAGATAAGATATGGTGAGACCGCGCCACCTCAAATTGCTAGCAGCATTAAAACAAAGGTCAATGAAAAATTTTCCATTCTTTTTAAATGCCATGCTTCATGAAGTTTCTACAAGGACCCAGAAGGCCAAAGACCTTGTCAATATAATTAGTCACCGTGGACTAGTAAAATTAATAGTGAACAGGGCCTTGAGCCATACACAAATCACTTGGGGAGATTTAATTGAGCCCCTACAAATTGAACAACCCAAAATCCACCATGAAATTCCCCCATAGGGAATTGAGGCAGCCCAGGTAGAAGGAGACAATGCCCAAAGTGAAATTCCAGTACCCCATCCTGAAATGGAATCAGACCCCAACCAGCTGGCAGAAACTCAGACCATATAGGAAAAAACATCAAAGAAGAAGAGACAAAGAACAATTGTTGTTCCTGAAACCTCTACTGTGAAAAGAAGAAGGGGTAAAAGACAGTTCAACCTGAAAACATTCATGAAACCATGCAAATAGAACAACCCTCACATGAGAACACTCGATAAAATGAACAGACAAAGAAACCATCACTTTAAAGCCTTACATAACATTTCTTCAGAAGTTATGAAGTAGAAATGTCTCAAGTACTGGGATTTTAGGGACATCAATTGCTGAAGACATAGAGATGTATAGAGAACCCCAAACACCAACTTCCTCCCATTCAAACCTTGTCTTGGATCTTCCTGATGTGGAGATTCCATCTCCTGAAGGAACATAACAACCAAAACCTCACATTGAGGTAAACAGTCCTTTAGAACAAAAAGAGCACTCGAAAGAAGCAGGGGAGAAGTCACCAGCTGATCAAGGTGGGAAAGACCTTCAAATTCCCCATAGTCAGAAGAAAACAACAGGCAAAGGAAATGATAAAATCAGAAAATTGAAACAGGAAAACAAGATATTGAGGAAAAGGGTTAAGAAAATCAAAGTATTGAAACAAAAAGTTGGTAGATTAAAAGAAATAATTAGACAACTTAGGAGGCAGTTGGAGAAAGATTACAAGGCCCATGACAAGAAGAAATCCAAGAGGCCTAGAATACAGGGAAGAAATCCACTTCCCAGAAGAACATTCCACACAAATTCTGCTGGATCACAAACATAATTGCATGCTCCTTTGGAAATAACTGAAATAGAAACTAAGACCGAGGTTCCAACCATAGAAGAAACAACTGTTCAAATTGAAGGAGTGTTTCCTACATATTTTCTTGCTCCTTTGGAAACAATTGAACTAGGAACCCAAACAGATTCTATAGCAACAACAGAGGCACCTGTTCAGACTGAGGAAGCATTTCACTCCACTAAACATGATGCCATCATTAGCAGGTTGGAAGTAGAATTGGTGCAATCCCAACAAACCCTGATTCAATGCAGAAGTGAAATGGTAACAATGGAAGAACATCAAGAAGTTGTCAAACAACTTCAATCCATTTTAGCAATAGAGAATGAGACCTTTGTTGAGCTCAGTAGAGCTCAAGGAAAGGTGAAGAAAGTACATGGCCAATTAGATGGAGCTTTGGAGCAAATCAAAGAATTTTTCTCTGTTTATTCTGATATAGTAGTTTGTAGGGCCCCTGCTACTAATTACACCTTATTTTTATTAGAATGTTATCTGTTGCTAAGGATAAAAGCCATTAGAGAAGGCAAACCTTTTGAGTTCACTAGTGTTTTTGATTTTGTTTCATGTTTTAGAGAACAAGAGGAGGGAGTACAATACTTTCTGTGTGAACTATACCTTCACAACTTCATCCTAGTAGAGAATAGAAAAGAGAACCCTAGTCCTTTCACTGGGGACATACAGTTTCAGACATTCTTGTCCTTTGCCAAAAACCAAACCAGGTGGGCTAAAGCACACAAGGTTTTCATGAAAAGAGAGTCTGGGCTAGACCTCTGGATAAGAGGGGAACCTCCTAAAACCATTAAAACCATTATGAAGCACCGAAAATTGATGAAGAGGGAGAAGGTTGTAGAATCTTTAGCCCCCATCCACAGACATGTTATAAATTCAGTCCTGCAGTATTTTAGATGGTTTAAAAAAGAATCCATTTCTGCTGCTAAACTAAGATGGGACGTCTCCTCAAATGCAATCAAGAACAGGGAACCCTTTGGTTTCAGAAATTTTCACGCAACCACCTTCATGTTAGAGAGGTATGTTAGAATGATCCTAGATGAAGGGACTGCCTGGATTGGATGCAGGTACAGTCCTCCCATTATTTGGTATCCTCCAGAGGGTTATCAAAGTATCTATGAAATTCGTAAGAAGGAGGAAGATGCTTCTTTTGAAGATATTAAAGGTAAGAATGGGTTCAAGAGACTTGGAGAAAAAACCTCTCCTCCCTTTAGTATCACTTCTTTACATGTAAACTCTCCGCTTGCATGAGGAAATCCAAAAAGGTAAGCTGGGGAGTATGTTGAGTTGAGAAAAGGTACAAATATCATCATTATTATCATGGTTTATGATATATTCTTGATTGAATTTTCTATTAATTAGAAGTAATTAGGAAAGAAAATGATTCAAAAGTCTTCTAGAAATGTTATTGAGTGATATTAAATAATTTCTGAATTTCGGTTTGAATTGTTTGATTTTATTGCAGAATATGGACAATTGCTATTACCTCAAGAGAATTAAAGAGATCCTGAAGATACATAAGCCATTAAAGATCGAAGGAATCAGGCGCAAAGCAGTTTAGAGGAAGATTGATTCTTTATTTTGTAATCTTTATAAATAGTAAAAGCAATCATGAGGATATCTCGATCCTCAGGATAGATTAATTTACCCATGTTATTGTAATATATAGAGGCTAATGAACAATAGAAACAAGTGAAGAAATTGAATCAAACATTCAGATCTCTGAATTACAGTGTACAAGCAGTCCGTTGTAAATGATTTACTAGTTATGGAATTAATGAAAGCCTTGAGCGTTTTAATCATCTTTGCGTATTGAGTTTTTAGCAGTAGTACCTTCTGAAGACCGTGGGCCCAATCGGAAGGAGTTACTATCTCATTTGTAATCGTATCAATTCTATTTCAGTTTTGTGATTTAAATTTCTTTGCAACAGTTAAGATAAATTCATGAGTGTGTTGATTCTTTTCTGAAATGGTTATGCTGTTCATTTGCAGAAGATAGATGTTGAAGATCGTCGATTGCTGTTCCATTTCCAATTACTGTTAGTTTATCGTTCGAGAATTGCTTTCATTTTCGCATTTACTGTTCCTTTTTATCAAATTGGCATTTGTTGTTCCTTTTGCCTAAATTCAAATTTGTTGTTCCTTCTTAATTATACAGTAATTTGCTATTCTTTTCTAGTAGGTTAAATAATCATTGATAGATTGATTCCTTAAGCATTTTCACAGATTAAATCATTTTTTCTTAGTTAGATGAATTCAACAAATTAATTAGTGTCTTTGATTCACAATGTGTTACTGATCAGATTACAATCCTATTGAATGAGTTATCAATTTTAGAGTTTTTAATGAATGAGTGAAGAACTTGATTATTAAAGTACTTTAGATAGACTCAGATTTGCTTTAACTGAATTATCTACACGATTTGAAATCTCTACAACTATCTGCATAAACGTTGCAGGGATTCTTGAAAGAGAAGACAAATCCTCGATTGATAAATTAATGTTAGACTAAGGCTTTTTTTAGGACATATTTAAAGCCCAATAGATACTGGTGGCCTCTCACCTAATCCAACTGGATTATTTTGTATGTTTTCATGTCAGCACATCTTTCTGTACTTTTAGGGCTGTTTTGGAGCCCTAAACAATGTTTTTTTGGCTCACCTCAGTCGAACTATAGACAGAGTCAGAGTTTGATGGCATAATGTGTAGTTCTATAAAATACCTTTCCAAAAGGCTATCAGGTGACTAAAACAAAGGTCGTATGCAAATGTTATGACCTCGAGAAGTTGAGGTACCAACTTACCCATAGGGGCCCACATGACTTTTGGCATTACACCTCCTAGGGTTAAGTTTTTGGATGTCTAGGGTTTTGGCATTCATGAGTAATATTTAAAAGGCCTCTGGAGCCTCGTTGTAATCATTCTACTCAGACGGATGCATGTAGTAGCCACACCTCCTCTCAAAGATAACAACCACCATTTGAGCAAGTGTTTCAGTTCTCTAGTTTTACAGTTTTAGCCTATTTCATTTATTCAATAGAAGATAATGTTCTCCAGATATCTGTGTTGTTCTTCATATCTCTGTGTTTATTGTTTTCAATTTGTTAATCGGTTCATTCCCCTCCGAAATCCAGATCACTGGTATCATAACGGTCTTCTCTTCATTTATTTTTCTTCATGCATGTCCTCAACAAGATCTGGGTACAATAAGTTGGGACTCAAACCAATAAAGCCGTTGGAATATCGACCGTGCCGAGCCTGAAAACAACCCATGGGGGATGAAAAGAAAGACGATGGAGCGGGAGATCCTATTAAAATGTTTCTCTAGGAAGCCTTTGCACGACAAAGGAATGAAATGATAGACAAATTTGCGCAGATCCTTCGACGACTGCCCACAGGAGAAGCATCTTCATCAAGTGGCCATGCAACCCCCTTCAAGGTATAGGTAAATTTTGATATTCCATTATTTGAAGGAATGATAGATGCATATGTTGTAGATAAATGGTTGAATCTGATCGAAGGGTATTTTTCGGTCCATAATTTTTCCGATAGGGAAAATATTACTTTTTCACTCCTCAAGGTCGTCCCCCATGTTAAGGACTGGTGGGATACTTACTCTGAGCAAATGGCCGTAGAGGAATCTGAAATATTTTTGGTTTCCTGTACATAGGATTCCTTCCAGGACACCATTAAATAACAATACTACCCTCTTGGAAGCTACGAGGACCAGTACACTAGATGGACCACCCTGAGTCAAGAAAGGGACCAAACAATACTAGATTTCACCAATATTTTCCAT
The DNA here is from genome assembly GCA_009831015.1 of Picea engelmannii. Taxonomy (NCBI): domain Eukaryota; kingdom Viridiplantae; phylum Streptophyta; class Pinopsida; order Pinales; family Pinaceae; genus Picea; species Picea engelmannii. The sequence continues at coordinate 64,654 of ML797210.1, read as the reverse complement.
GCCCTGCACACTAAATTGGGTATCAAATATTTCGAGTGACATCTGGTGCTCAAATACTGTGATTGTTTGCATAAATACATTCAAACATAAATGGATTTTCTGGACATAACCTCATTGGGCATGACTTATAGATACGTTGTCAAGATCGAGCAAAAATTGAAGTAGAAGAGGCGAGAGTTTGGATCTGCAAAATCCTCACARCTGAAGCAGGGAAAAGGTGGTCCCAACCCACACTAACTGAGCTTCAGAGCTTCTTGGGACTGGCCAACTTCTACCGACGGTTAGTGTTGGGATTCTCCCATATTGCATGGGCCCTTAACCAAGTGACCAAGGGCGGTGGYAGGGAAAAGTTCATGTGGGGGAAGAAACAACAATGAGCATTCGATGATCTAAAGCATCACTTGTGCTCAGATCCAGTACTCTCSTTGCTCGATCTGCAAAACCATTCGATATTGAGACTGATGCATTTGACTATGCTATAGGCACAATTCTCACTCAACACGGTCATCCRGTGGCATACCATAGTGAGACAATCTCAGATACTGTCTGGAAATGACGAACCTATGACAGGGAAATGTATTCCATTGTACAAGCCTTTTGGAAATGGAAACATTACATTCTAGGAAAGGAGACGATCATCCACACTGATCACAAGCCCCTGTAGTTCATACATACACATGGAAAATTGTAGAACAACCAGCATCAGAAGTGGTCCACCTACTTGCAACATTTCCATCTCAACATCAAGTATAAGACAAGGAGCTCAAATCGTGTTGTTGACTTCCTCAGTTGACCTCCCATGGTTTCACTCACCACCGTGCTCCATTACTGTGGACATGAGGCATCTCAATGGCCCCAACTTTATCAAGAAGATCTAGACTTCTCCACCACCTATCATCTCTTGGGTACAAGCGCGACTGTCATCGATTTTCAAAGTTAGGATAGACTGTTATGCAATTTGGCCCATCTATGTTTTCTTGCAAGCGAGCACGCAAAGATGATTTGGGAAGCCCAATATAGTCAGATGGCAAGACATTTTGGTGTGGAGAAAATTGTGGCTGTTCTCCAGAAACATTTTTATTGGTCAAAACTTCAACAAGATGTCAACAAGTATATCGGATCTTGCACTGCCTGTGCCATTTCCAAGCTAAGCATCAAGAAGAAAGGATTATACACCCCTCTTCCTAATCCCTAGAAGCCTTGGGAATCCATCTCAATGGATTACATGTCCGACCTTCCGTCCACAAAGCAAGGTAATGATTGTGTATTTTTGGTTGTTGATCGGTTTTCGAGGATGACCATCCTCAAAACCTGCAATAAGAACATCACAGTGACAGATACTACCAAACGCTTCTTCGAACGAGTGTGGGTCCATTTTGGGATACCAAAGACCATCATGTCCGACCGAGACAATAGGTTTCTCAACACATTTTGGTCAAGTTTCTGGTCACTATTGGATACCAAGCTCACTAAATACGCTGCTTTCCACCCGCAAACAAATGACCAAAAAGAGGTCGTCAATCGGATGATTGTGCACATCCTGCACATGTACAAATCTAAGAATCTATGTACATGGTATGAGAGTCTCCCCTATGTTCAACATAGTTACAATAGGGCTCTCCATAGCTCCATCGACCATAGCCCATTTTAGGTGGGACTGGGATTCCAACCCTTGGGTTCCATTGATGTTGCACTACCTCTATAAACCACACAGACAAACTCTTCCCATGTTGAGTCTGAGACCGACAAAGCCACTAGATTCATTGAGAGGATTCAACATATCCGCCAACAGGTGTAATGATCCCAAGCCAAATTCTGGCATGGAATCACTAACTACCACTGGTTTGTGAATGTGCCGGTGTTTATTGAGCTATTAAGTGCATACAAGATTCATTCAATACATGAATATCATCATACATCCAATATCTAGAAGCACAAGCAAAGATCTGACCCTTTTATTATAAGATCAATACCATAGATGGACGATCTGGCATAAACCTCAGACGACCGTACAAACAATAGATATGAGCTGCTACAAAATGCTCCCGTCAATACAAAGAAGCCTCTAAAGGCTGAATAAGTAATGAATACCAGTATCAAGCAGATCTGAATGTCGAACCCTTCAACCAGAGAGTGCCATGCTCCAAGTGGAGACAGAAGCCCTCAATAATTCGACCCTGATGGAAGAATGCTCCAAACAAGCCCAAACTCGGTCAAGTAATAGATCAGGGAAGTGGGATTCTCCTCCTGAAGTTTCAAGCCCAACGTAGAAGGCAAACCTCTCCAAGTGCAAAATCTTCTAAGAGAGTTGCGCCCTCCTGAATAGCTAAATCGAACCTTCCTCAATGGTATGGTGTGCCCTTGCTGGAAATTCCCCAATAATATGGTCCTGCTGTCTCCTGGGGCTCTAGAACGAGATATGCTGAGAATAGAATGATGTGGAGGAATATTTCATCCCCGAGACCAAGCTGTGGAACAAGGTGAGTGGATATTTCACCATTGAGTTTCTCACAAGGGTTTGTACAACAAACCCCCAAACTGAATGCTCAAGAGCACTAACAAGAAATATACCAAAAATCAGGATGAATGATAGGTGCGCCCCAGCCTCTTACTTATACTTTTTCCTTCTGATTCTCTATTGAGTTAGGTTACTCCCATGGTTAATTTCT
>ML797210.1:32102-61935 GCA_009831015.1 Picea engelmannii | reverse complement strand
TCCTTTTTCTTTCTCAAGTCAACTTAAAAATATAACTTTAGTCTAGTTGACCTTCCCCCTCAGTGTGAGACTATGACCTAGTGGGGGTGCCCAGGCCACTGAGTCTCCTCATCACCTCTCTAAGAGGTGGGGGACATTACAATAGGTCCATGACATTTTGCAGAAAGCCAATGCTAAGTAAAAGAAACGCCATGATCAACAATGGGTTCTGAACAAGTTTTAGGTTGGAGACAAGGTATGGTTACACTTGCAGAAGGAGTGTCTTATAGGGCCCCATTGGAAGCTCCGCCCACTTCTCTATGGGCCTTAAACCATCACCAAGGATGTGGGTCACAATTCTTTTGAGCTCAACACTCCACCATTCCTTGACTTGCACCCATTGTTCAATGTGGATCTCCTTCGACTATATTTTCCACCATTATCGGACACCTCAGAGATCACAGAACAACTGACACCAACATATCTCAACCCTGATTTCATGGAACATTCATCCACTGATCAGATAATGGACACACATGTCAAGGACACTCGCCAACAGAGGATCCATCTTTATTGGGTTGTCAAGGCAGGGAAGCTTCTACACCAAGGCAAGTGGCTCACTCGGGGCCAAATCCAACATTAGTTTCCTCACCTGATGGGGGAACTCAACGCAATGGAGACCATTTATTCCTAAGAGGGGATGATTGATCTAGGTGGATATTGGTGGCCTCCCACCTATTCCAACTGGCTCCTCTTGTCAGTTTTAGTTCAACACGTTCTTCCGTACTTCTTTATAATTGTGCGTTCTACACTTCTGGGGTTGTCTGAATCCCTACACATATTCTAGGTGGATACTAGTGGCCTCTCACATAATCCAAGTGACTTATTTTGTATGTTTTTATGTTAGCACATCTTGTTGTACTTCCAAGGCCGTTTTGGATCCCTAAATAGTGTTTTTTTGGATTTCCACCATCAAACTGTAGAGGTTGTTAGAGTTTGATGACATTATGTGTAGTTCTCTAAAAGACCTTTTCAACAGGCTATCACACACCTAAAACGAAGGTCGTATACAAAAGTTACGACCCTGGGAAGTTGAGGTACCAAATTACATGGGTAACCATAGGGGCCCACATGACTTTTGGAGTTTCACCTCCTAGGGTTAGGTTTTTGGATGTCTAGGGTTTTGGAATTCATAAGTAATATTAAAAATGCCTATGGAGCCTCATTGTAATCATTCTGCTCAGACAGATGCACATAACAACCACATCTCTTCTTAGAGATAGCTATGACCATTCGAGCAAGTGTTTCAACTTTGCAGTTTTACAGTTTCAACCTTTTTTATTTATTCAATAGAAGCTATTTTTCACTGGATATCTGTGTTTTTCTTCATATCTCCATGTTGATTGTATTCATTCTTTTAATCAGTTCATTCCACTCCTAAATCTGGATCATCATTGTATCATCCCCATCCATACTTACCACCTTCCATCATTCTACCCTTCCATTTCCTCATCTTTCGGGTTTTCGGGGTTCATTGACCCAAGAAGGGATTGTACCTCATTTCATGAGAATAAGTCGCTGAAGGCCCAGAGGTATTGTAGTTGGAAAAAGATAAAATCTAAATCATTATCCTTCTAGATTCTCTCCCTTGGGTCCTGGGAACAATGAATTGCTTCTCCAGAAAAAAATGAAGGACCTACAAAATAAATCACATAATTAATAAATTTCCCTCTTGTCGAGGGGGTGCATTGCAGTGTCTTTTACTTTCCCTTGCACATGGCACTCAACGTATCCTATATTCAAGTGGAATTTTTGTACTCTTTACTTTCCCTTTCATATAGTACTTGATGCTCAGACTCTAATAAATTAAATGGAAAAGGGCCTAGAAAAAGGTTGCATTGAAAACGAAAGATGCAACACACCCTCTACAAATTCACCCATACATGAGACAATACAAACCATTGTATGTCAAGGACTATTGAGCCTCTAAATTGACATTCCCACTACCCTATCACACTCCTCATTTATACCTTTTTGGCCCACCTAATCTTGGATAAATGACAAAGAACACTACCATTAGCCATTGATGAGGTCATAAGGTAAAGTATAATTGAATTCATGCATTTTGTGGTTTATTGAGCTAGGAGACTAAATGTTTCATGTAATAATGTTTTAAATTGCCACTTGTAACCTTTGATCTCTAGATGAGTCCATCATTTCTGTGTCAGCTCAACCATCCGGTACTTATGCGCCAGATTGTCACTGTTCGAATTCGGTACCAAGCGCACCTTCCATTCAGATCCGGTACCAAACTATTCACTGTCACAGTCCAGTACCAACAACCACAAACTGTTCTATTCCGGTACCAACTACTTGCGTACTGTTCGGATCTGGTACCATTTACCAAATCTCACCTTTCACGATACAGTACCAATAGAGGAAGCATAATATACCAAGTTTAGATCTAGATCGTGACCAAGATAATTGTTGGAAGTTTGTTGAATCATCAAAGCTATAGCAAGGCTATGTTAAGATAGTTTTTTTTTGCTTCATCCTCATACACTTTGTGTCATGAGGATGAAGATTAAAATACGTAAATTTGGCAATTGACTAATCTACTAAAGATTTCACCTCCTTGTGTTTCATGACTAAGACTGTTTAAATAGTCATGGCAAGGATGGTGGAGGTAGTAGAGAATTTAGCATAACACAACATATGAAGCAATGTTACATATTGTAGACCATATTCTGAGTTGAATTTTAGTATAAGGACGTTATTTATCTCCATGTCTTGATCGTTTATGAATGAATGTGAGTTGAGTTGTTAACATAGTTTGATTCTATGTTTTGAAGTTTGGGTAAGAGTAATGTGTGGATTGAAAGCAAGTTTACTGTAGACTCTAATCGCTGACCTGTTGAAGCGGCAAGGGCCCACCGCCTAACAAAGGTCAACATCCTTATAGATTAGTGTTAGTATTTGATTTCAATAGTATAGATGTTAGACTAGCTAAATCTTTGATCCTTTCAGGTGATAGTGGTATAGTTCAGTTTAGAGTTTCGATTATATGATTGTTTAGAGATCTTTACTTACTCTGTTTTGCATATACTCTCTCTGTTTTATGGATTTGATTTTATTTCATGGATGTGAATGTTGGCAACAATAGTCAGACATATTTGAAGGAGAACTAGTGAAGTTCTCAACAACACATTGTGAACCACAACATACTCAGTATATTGACTATTGAACTACCCATGCTATGTCTTGATGATTGATGTGTGATTTCCCTTTCAGAAGTATGATTGCATAGTTAACTTTATGGGTCAGATAACAGAGTTGATCTGTCAAAAGAACTCCATCTCATACTTGCATGTGCCATAATGAAGTAGATAGCCTCTCTGTGAAAGACAACCAAAGTGTGTTTCGGTTTGCTAGCTTGCTTTGTTTCCAACATGCATAATTTAGAATAGTTCTATGCTCATGACATTAGAATTACCTTTCTTACTGGTGTCTTGTAACTCTATTGATTATGAATCCCAGATTGATAATTAATGAGTGCATTATACTAATCATATAAGTAGCACAACATTTTGGCGCTGTTGCCGGGGAGTTGCAAATAGTAGGAAGTGATTTTTAGCTTAGATTGTTTGCATAGTTTTTGAATGATTTTAAAGGCTGCTTGAGGGAGGAGGATAAAACGTTTAAGATGTGAGTGAAGAGCCACACGACCACTAGAGTGGGGTTCTCCGAAGCCAGGTCGCCTTCTTACCTTCTAGATAGAATTAGGACTTTCAATTCAATTAAGAATCAAATTTTCATTTTATGCATAGATATAGAGATAATAAAGGTAGATTTGTAAGCTCTAAAGATTCAAAAACAACCCCCCCACTAATCCAACTAACACTGGTGCAGGAAAAATTCCAACAGGAGAAAGTTCAAGGGGAGCTAGTGAGGCTCCAGAAGAAGAACCTAAAACGGAAGAATCAGTATTGGGGCAGACATAATGTGAGTCTACTAAAGGATACACACAAAACCCAGTTTCTAAACCATCCATCAGTGGAGGAGGAACACCTAGCGAAATGGCAGAAGAAGAAGGAAATGCAACCATTGAAACTGAGACCTTTGGGTTTCCAATCTTGGATATTTCCAGAAACATCAGCATGAAAAACATCCCACTATCATCATTACCCACTTTCAGAGGTATGTCAACTAAATATCCAAACTTATTTTTATTCGAGTTTGACATATTATGTATAAGCTATAACTACTCAGACGATGCCCATAAACTTAAGCTCTTCCCTGCCACAATGAAAGATTCAACCTTAAGATGGTTCACGAACTTAGGAGAAAATACAATTCTCTCTTGGGATCATATGAAAGATACATTCTTATGGAAATACCAAGACTATTGTAAAGATAATGCTAAAAATGACATTTTTAAAATGCAGCAAACAGAAGATGAAAGCCCTGAAGACTACTTAGAAAGGTTCTTATACAACTACCATAAATCAAAATTATTCACCACAGACCCAACTGTAGTAAGAACTGTATTTTTGAAAGGCATTAGAGATGACTGCATAGAAGTTTTAAAATTGTTAAGTTTAGGAGATGTGCACCAAAAGTCTTTTTCAGAGATTGCAGATTACTGTAGAAGATACTCAAGAGGACTAGCTAAAACAGACAAAGCACCAAGATATTTTTTTAGAAGAAATACAAGACAAAGCTCAGGGACTGTCACCAGAATTGAGTTAGAAAACTTACTGGAGAACTTTAAAACAAACATCTTGAGCACAACAACAACCAGTTAGATACCCTAAAAATGAAAAAGAAACAAGAAGAAGAGGTTGTTTTAGCAATTTTTTTTTCTAGATGTCGAACGAAGCACGGTGAGAAAGAATGCCCATTAAATGTCATAGAAATATGTGGCCTGTGTACTCTAGATCACCCCACATCTGAGAGTCCAACTTTGATTGAGCTACAAGCCATGTATAGGGGAGGAGGAATCTCACAAGAACAATCATACCCTTCCAGAAGACCTTGGAGAGCACAAAACCCCAATGCATTTTATGACCCTAATGCACAGTATCAACAACAACAATGGGGTCCTTCCCAAATGTCCTATCCAAAATGGACACCTCAGCAAGCTCAAACTCAACCTTGGAAACAATGTTGGAGGGGACCTGTGTATGGGAATCCCTCTTACCCAACATATTCACAATATCCTACAATCATTTTCCAATTACTACCTGGAATCAACCCACCACAGATACAATCTTTACTTCCACCTCTTATACAACAAAAATTTACAGTCCCCTTGAACCCTAACCAACAACAACAAGTACCGATAAATGCCAATCAACAACCACAAAACCAAGCTTCCCACACCCCTCCTAGACCAACAAAAATCCCTGCCCAGCCAATCCATAACCCCAATAATCGACCCACCCACCCTGTGCAGAATGCAAAAGTTCAAACCTTTCCCACCTATGAAATTCAACTACGATTAGGGAAGGCTATAAATCAATCAAATCCTGGAGTAGTAATTCAGAAATAAAATGATAAACATTCTGAGGAAGAAAACACTCAAACTACCCCCGTAGATGAAGAGACTTCCCCTACTATTCAGATCACTTCTCAATCCGTAGGAGTACCTCAACAAGTTAATCTTCCACCCTACCCCGAAAGACTATTAGTGAAGAAACCTGACCCATCCTTGCACAAAGATATAGAGGATGAATTACGAAATGTATGTATAAAAATACCTCTGTTGCAAGCCATCAAAGATATCCTCGGCAACGACGCCAAAATGTTGTGCTACTAATATGATTAGTGTAATGCACTCATTAATTATCAATCCGGGATTCGTAATCAACAGAGTTACAAGACACCAGTAAGAAAGGTAATTCTAATGTCATGAGCATAGAACTATTCTAAATTATGCATGCTGGAAAGAAAGCAAGCTAGCAAAACGAAACACACTTTGGTTGTCTTTCATAGAGAGGATATCTACTCCATTATGGCACATGAAAGTATGAGATGGAGTTCTTTTGACAGATCAACTCTGCTACCTGATCCAAAAATTCAACTATGCAATCATACTTCTGAAAGGGAAATCACACATCAATCATCAAGACATAGCATGGGTAGTTCAATAGTCAATATACCGAGTATGTTGTGGTTCACAATGTGCTGTTAAGAACTTCACTAGTTCCCCATATATGCCAAAATCATAAGGGATATTTGTATTAAGAAACCAGGAAGGAAGAAGAAGGAACCTCCCCTTGTTCAGGTAGTAGGACAATTATCTGAATTTATTTATGAAATGCCATATAAATATAATGACCCTGGGAATCCAGTAGTCATTGCTAAAATTAATGGTATTTCCTTACCAAGCACACTCATTGATTTGGGTGCAACAATTAATGTAATACCTTTTGACACTATGAAAAAACTCCAAATCAACCAGTTGAGACCAACCAAAACCATGATAGAATTGGCAGATAAGTCAGTCATTAGCCCCGCAGGAAGTTTGGATGATATCACAGTCACTCTAGCTTCTTGGGAATATCCATTAGATTTTCTAGTCATCTTCTCTAAATCATCCTCCAAACCAGAACACCCCGTGGTTCTTGGCCGCCCTTGGCTGGCCACAACATATGCCTTTATCAGCTGTCGGTTAGGCGAGATGACTATATCCAATGGCACACATAGCCAAAAACGTGTTCTCTTCCCTCCTTCCCAGCTGACACAAGAAATACCTGTTTGGATAGAAAACCCTTATGGAGAGGAATATTGCATCAGACCCCTGTTAACACTTGAACAAGTAAGAGGAATGCGAGAACAATTGGATGCACAAGTCTTAAGTTTATTTTTGGCTGATACAAACTGCATTGAATATCCTAGGTCCTTTGCAGAATTGTCACACATTTTCAGTTTCGAATTTCAACAAACTTGGCACCCCGATATCACTCAATTATATACTTTATCACCAGCTTCCTTAGAGAAGGAAGAAAGTACTGAAATTTTTGAGATTAGCCCAGGAAAACCTTTGTATATCAACTCTAGTTTGGAACCAGAACAAAAGATACAAGTAATTGAAATGCTCCAAAGACAATTTGATGCCTTTGCATGGGATTATGCAGACATGAAAGGCATTCACCCTGACACATGCACACATCATATTTACACTAATGACCAAATCAGACCAGTTAGAAAGCCTCAACGAAGGATGGATCCAACCCTCAAAGATATTGAAAAAGAAGAATTGCAAAAACTTCTTCAAGCCAATCTCATATACTCTATTTCAGATAGTCAATGGGTATCTCCACTTGTCATAGTTCCCAAGAAAAATGGTAAGTGGAGAATATGTGTAGACTTCAGGGAATTGAACAAAGCCACCCATAGGGATTGTTTTCCCCTACCATTTATTGATCAGGTGTTGGATACCTTGTCCGAAAAGAAGTATTTTTCGTTCCTAGATGGGTTTAGTGGTTATAACCAAATACAAATAGCACCCGAAGACCAAGAAAATACCACTTTTACTTGCCCTTGGGGAACCTATGCTTATAGGGTCCTTCCTTTTGGAATTTGCAATGCCCCAGCTACTTTTCAAAGGTCTATCCTAGCCATTTTCTCTGACTTGACCAATGACTGCGTAGAAGTCTACATGGACGACTTTACAGTCCATGGAAATGACTTCCAGGAAGCTTTGACCATTCTGGAAAAAGTCTTGATTAGGTGTAAGGAAACTAATATTTCCATAAGTAATGAAAAATAAAAAATGATGCTCACTGAAGGTATTGTTTTGGGACACCACATCTCTGGCTTCAGAATGAGAGTTGATCCTGCGAAAATTCACATTATCACACAAATCATAATACCTTCCTCACAAAAGGAAGTTCACAACTTTTTAGGGCATGCTGGCTACTATAGAAGATTCATTCCCAATTTCACAAGCTTAGCTACCCCTTTATTCAAGTTATTATCTAAAGAAGCCAAATTTAATTGGGATGATGAATGCCAATTATCTTTTGATATTCTAAAACAGAAATTGTCAACTACCCCTGTATTACGAGGACCAAATTGGTCCCTTCCTTTTCATATCTGTACTGATGCCTCAGACACAACCCTTGGAGCAGTTCTTGGACAAAGGGAAAATCAAATGCCTTATGCTATTTACTTTGTCAGTAAAAATATGTCCCCAGTCGAAGTTAATTATACGGTCACATAAAAAGAATTGTTAGCTGTAGTCCATGCTATCAATAAATTTAGACACTATATTACAGGATATCAAGCTTTTGTACACACTGATCATTCAACCATCAAATTCTTAATGAACAAACCTGTAACAAATCCTAGAGTTACAAGATGGTTGTTATTATTACATGAGTTTAATATCAATATTATTGATAGACAGGGTAAGGATAATCTTGTGTCTGATTTCTTATCTAGAATGATTCATCTGGGAGATAACGCACTAGTAGATGATAACTTCCCTGATGAAAATTTGTTTGCTATTTCTACATTCACTCCTTGGTATGCAGATGTAGCTAACTATCTTGTGACAGGGAAGATGCCTCAGAAGTTGTCTCCTAGAGAAAAACAAAAAGTAATTCAGCTAAGTGCAAACTACATGTGGCACAATGATTGTCTCTACAAAACATGACCAGATTTGGTAATCAGGAGATGTGTAAGGGAAGATGAAATTCATGATATTTTGCAAGCTTTCCATGATGGTCCTTGTGGAGGACACTTCGCAGACAAAAGGACCGCTTATAAAGTTCTGCAATCTGGTTATTATTGGCCTCATATTTTCAAAGATGCTAAAACCTATGTATCCAATTGTGATGAATGCCAACGAATGGGTAAGCCTACTGCACAAGACCAAATGCCACTTCAATCCCAAGTAGTCATTGAGCCTTTCAAGAAATGGGCATTAGATTTTGTAGGGCCCATTAACCCTGCATCTAAAAAGAAAACTTATATACTTGTATGTACTGACTATGTGACTAAGTGGGTTGAAGCAAAATCTTTACCAGCTGCAAGTGAACAATCCGTCATAGATTTCCTTTTTAATGACATCTTTACTATATTTGGTGTACCTCGAGAAATTGTGACTGATCAGGGGACTCAATTTACCTCTAATCTAGTCAAATCTATTACAGAACAATACCAAATCAAACACAGGAAATCTACACCCTACCATCCACAGGCAAATGGACAAGTAGAATCTACCAAAAAAAGTTATTGAGTCCATTCTTACCAAAACAGTACAACTACACCACAAGGATTGGGCTGACAGATTACTAGAAGCCTTATGGGCTTATAGAATCACCTAGTTGAATACAACAGGACATACACCTTACGAGTTGGTATATGGGAAGCAGGTGCTTCTCCCCATAGAATTCAAGATCAAAACCTTCAGGACTGCAATACAAGTTGGCATGAACTTGGATGAAGCCCAACAACAATGACTCTTACAGCTTAATGAGATGGACATAATTAGGCAGGAAGCACTTCAAAAAACCACCCTCATTCAAGAACAAAGAACAAAATGGCATGACAAGTATCTCAAAAAGAAAAATTTTCAACAAGGAGATTGGGCCTTGTTGTATGACAACATATTCAAGAACTTCAAAGGTAATTTAACTACTCGTTGGATGGGACCTTACGAAATTGACACTGTCTATGATAATGGTTCAATCAGGATAAAGACAATTGACAAACATTAGACTCCACTACTTGTGAATGGTCACCTATTTAGAATTTATAGCAAACCCCTGTCAAAAGAAGAATTTTTGACTCGTATACTGCATAATTCAGATATGCAGGTGATCAGTAAGGAAGGAGACCTTCCTACTGATCCACATTGATTGATTGGTTTACTTAAAACTTTTGTACATAGGTGTGGATTGTGTTTTTCTAATAAGCTAAAGGTAACAATGGATTCTTAACTCCTTTTGTTTTACTTTCGCATTTTATCTTTGTAAGTAGATTTCTATAATTTATTTGATCCTTTATGAACTTTCTAAACATCAGTTTGTAGGCATCAACAATACTCTGTTCTGGTCTGCTACCAGCAGTCCTGTGCTGGTCCGGTACCTGAAGTCCGATACCAGAAGTCCGGTACTTATACGATACTATTAGGACACATCACCTAATTGACAAAGGAAGGGCGCTACACATATTTCAAAATCTTATGACAATTAATATGAAGTATGAAGCCATGCAGTAACCACTTAAGCTGGAACCAAGAGATGAATGCAACATCAGATGGCAGCCATTATGAAGTAATAATTTCTTTTGGTTCTATTGCTGACTAAAGGGAAGTATCTATAATTTCTTTTGGTTCTGTTGCTGACTAAAGGGAAGTATCTTTAATTTCTTTTGGTTCTGTTGCTAGCTAAACAAAAGAATCTTTAATTTCTTTTGGTTCTGTTGCTTGACAAAGAAGACATAATCCTTACCTATGATTTCTAAAAGAACCATGCATAATCTGCTTCAAAGTCTAGAGGTTTCCTTTATCCAGTATTTCAGCATGATTAAAGGGATAAAAAATATATTAGCCTACAAGTAACTATCTCACCCTAACTAGACTTCAACAATATTCATTGGATTATCTTTGCTAATGAGTAACATATGAGTATATGAACACTCTCTGTCATGGGCACACTAGGAATTTTTTAATGGAAGAGGATGTATCAGTACCCTAAGGTAACTTTAGGTCATTCTCTTATGGACAAACTCAGACAAAATTATACATCTGGATCGGTCTAAAGAATTAATATGCATACATAAGTTTATTTTTCCTTCAGACAAATCTTTAAAGACATTTAAATAAGAGAATACACCTTCCAACCCAATACCATCCCAACCTGTAAAAAGGTTTTCAGACGACCCCCCCCTGTCACCGTGCAAAAGCACTCTTTAATAAAAACCGAAATAGGTGACTATGGACAAGAATCCTCTGATGGAAAAAGGGTTTAAGAGACTAACCCGCTGGGATACTGAACAGGTCTGTTGGCAGCGGGTATCGGTCTGTGGTATGACTAGGAAAACCCATTAGGGTACTGAACAAGCCTATTGGCAATGGGGCATTCTGCCTGGGGAAAGGATGTCTCTCACTAATTATCACAACTACCCCACCGGAGTACTGAACATGCTTGTTGGCAGTGGGTTCTGGTTGAGAAATGTCTCATCTATACTTGTCTGATTTAAAAATTCACTTTTGTCATCTTAAAAAAAAAACCAGATACAAACTGCAGATTAACAAACAAGATAATTACTACAAGCAAATGTCCATTTGAGAATTACCCTAAGTCAACTTTACCGGTCTAACATCTAAAGCCTACATTACTTGAGAAGGAAACTTCTTAAGAGTGGAGCCCTAACTAGGGAGTCTAATCTACTTATATTGTGAAATTTATCCATAACATATAATGATAGTAAATCTCTGAAGCAAGTTAGGTTGGATTTACTCTGCTGGCAAAAATACAAAAACCTCCCTATTTTCACTGCTGAATGCTACCCTTGTCAATAACTCATCAAAAGAAAGGCAATTTCAATTTTTTTAGGCCTGTGATCATATGCTAGGTGATAAATGTACTTTTGGAATTTGATTTGGTTTCTTTTCTCTTATCATTTTCTTTCATTATGATACAGGGTGTTAAATCTTCTTGCATAAGGATATGCAACATCCTTGGCATGGGGGAGGGTCAAAGAGCTCTTTCAGAACTCTTTTTCAGACTCACATCTCATCTTCAGAAACCAACATGTTCACCCTACAACCCTATATAACTAGACACAAAAGAAGACAAGCACAAAATAAAGAAGTTTCATGAAGTACATGAAATTCCAGTACCAAGCTTCTAGAAAACTCCAGCCTAAAAAGATGAAATCTGACAATCTGCAAGCTTCAAATACAAAGGCGATCACATATGCTATGGGTATTGATTATACAATGGTAAAAGCAAAGGTAACATGGTATTATTTATTTTCCTTTGCTTATAAAACTACAAGAGGTATGAAAAGGTATACTAGATCTTATGACCTTAGTGTTAAAACCATGCACCTAACTTTCACTTCCCTCATACCCATATGATTAACTTTAATCAATCCTCTCATCACATAAGCGCTTGAAAATGATTGAAGGCAAAATCACATCAAAAGTGTGAATATGGAGCATGCTTAGTAATGATGAGCCACAAATGTGCTTCATCCTTAAGCAATCGCGAACGTATCTCGTGTCATGAGTCACGATTCAACATCAAATTCACCGCTCAGAAGTCCAATCACCTATCTCAAACAACAATGATGCTTCGACACAGAACGTTCCCATCATTGCACTAATGGGCATAAATGAAATGGCTTATCTGGGTGGCAAAGCCATCCAGATGAGCCTCATCTTGTCTTAATTTTCCTTTGTGATATCTTACTTAAACTCACTGTCCGAATTATTGACGCCATCACCATATTTTTTTCGTTACCAACCTTTCTCCAGTTCTGAGCCTACTCCTCTCTACGATATTCGGTACCAAACCCTTACCCTCATAGCTAACCAAACCCTTGCGCCACAACCCGATTCTCACGCATAGTTCATAAAAATGGTCGTGAGTAGACACGAACCAGTCTTCCAGATTTATAGGGAGACCGAGGAGTTCCAGCTATGTAGAGATAAGTATGCTAGAGAGGGATGGATGCCATTTTTGGAGAAATTCACAGGATGTCATGAGAAGGTATCTCAAGCATTTATTCAGGGTTATGATGGATAGATTGTGCACATAGGCAATCTGCAACTAATAGTCAATGAAGAAACCTTAAGGGAAGCCATGGGATTACCTAACAGAGGAGCCAAGTATTTCAAAGGAGTAGGAATCAACAAGGAAATGTGCCAACGATTTCTGAAGGAAGACCATCAACACCCTGATTGGAAAAAGGGGATTCCTAGGAACTATATCAAGGAAGACTATCATCCAATGCTTGCTAGTCTTCAACGATTCCTCACTTGTGAGGGAAGGTATGCTGTAACCTTCATATATCATCTTAGGCTTCTATTACACTTTGAAGGAGGTCCTGAAATTGATTTTCCATATTTTTATGGATGAGTCTGAACAAGATGGTAAGAGGTGTCAAATCCCTATCCAAAACTGAGAAGACCAACATTTACCATCAAGGTCTTATTAAGATGTTAGTTGTACATGAAACTAGGAAGCAAGGGATTAGCTGGAAAATCCTCATCACTCAGCACCTTCACAAAGAAAAAAAACCTGTAGAGGGAGCCCAAACTGCTCTAGAGAAAGATAAGGAACCTCAAGAGAAAAAGGGCAAGAAAGATAAGGTAACTCCATAACCCTCCAGAACAGTGAGCCAAAAATATATAGCTAGTAAACAAGTAGGGCTCTCTTCCACAGTCGATAATATTTTTAAAAGTCAAGAATTAAAAGGTAAATCCAAATTAGTGGAGGAGACCTCAACAATATCACTTGAGGAGAAGGGTCATAAGACAAAAACTGTGAAGAAAAAGAAGAATAGCTCAGAAAATAAAGATGAACGGTCTATAGAACAATTCCTTGTAACCATTCCACAAACAGAAAAGAGGAAAAGGAATCTTGTGAGCACCTCTGATCCATTTTCCCCTTGTAAAAGAACCACACGGAGCATGACAAAGAAAGGAAAAGTAGTTGGCAGTCCTCATACACATGAAGACCCAATAGATCTTAGCTCCCCTTCTGAAGACCTATCAGTCCAGGAGGACATCCCTAGCTTGACCGAGGAACAAGTTACTATTACTTTATGTGGGATGAGGGAGGAAGTGGAGGAAAGAGAATACACCCAACCAGAAACAATGGGGCCAACAAGGACCTTAACAAAAGAACAGATGAAGAAAAAAATTGGGGAGTTGCAAAAGCAAAACCAAGAACTCAAACAAGAAGTGAAGGAATAACAACTACTGGACATGTATATCAAAAAGGAAAATGAGCAACTGAAGGCAAACAACCAACAACTTCAATATGACCATGAAGAGACTTCTAATAAGCTTAAAAAGGTACTAAGACTATTACAATACGTTAGGCAATACGTTAGGGTCATAAAAAGGGAGCTGAAAGCAGAAGCCTCAACCATCAACATCATTGACCCACAAGAGTAAAAAGAACGGAGTCTCAAATTTTTAAAAAATTTGAGTTCATTTCAGTTGCATGAGGACATGCAATGATTTTGGCATGGGGGAATGTTGAGCCTCTAAATTGACATCCCCACTATCCTATCATACTCCTCATTTATACCTTTTTGGCCTACCTAAGCTTGGATAAATGACAAAGAACACTACCATTAGCCATTGATGAGGTCATAAGGTAAAGTATAATTGAATTCATGCATTTTGTGGTTTATTGAGCTAGGAGATTAAATGTTTCATGTACTAATGTTTTAAATTTCCACGTGTAACCTTTGATCTATAGATGAGTCCAACATTTCTGTGTCAGCTCAACCATCCGGTACTTATGCGCCAGATTGTCATTGTCCGAATTCGATACCAAGCGCACCTTCCATTCAGATCCAGTACCGAACTATTCACTGTCGCAATTCGGTACCAATGCCCACAGACTATTCTAGACTGGTACCAACCACTTGCGTACTGTTCGGATCCAGTACCATTTACCGAATCTCACCTGTCACGATCCGGTACCAATACAGGAAGCAGAATATACCAAGTTTAGCTCCAGATCGTGACCAAGATAATTGTTGGATGTTTGTTGAATCATTAAAGCTATAGCAAGGCTATGTTAAGCTAGTTTGTTTTTGCTTCATCCTCATACACTTCATGTCATGAGGATGAATCTTAAAATATGTAACCAAATATGTAAATTTAGCAATTGACTGATCTGCTAAAGATTTCACCTCCTTGTGTTTCACGACTAAGACTGTTTAAATAGTCATGGCAAGGATGGTGGAGGTAGTAGAGAATTTAGCATAACACAACATATGAAGAAGTGTTACATATTGTAGACCATATTTTAAGTTGAAGTTTAGTAGAAGGACATTATTTATCTCCATGTCTTGATCATTTATGAATGAATGTGAGTTGAGTTGTTAGCATAGTTTGATTCTATGTTTTGAAGTTTGATTAAGAGTAATGTGTGGATTGAAAGCAAGTTTATTGTAGACTCTAGTCGCTGACCTGTTGAAGCAGCAAGGGCCCACCGCCCAGCAAAGGTCAACATCCTTATAGATTAGTGTTAGTAGTTGATTTCAATAGTATATATGTTAGACTAGCTAAATCTTTGATCCTTTCAGATGATAATAGTATAGTTCAGTTTATAGTTTTGATTATATGATTGTTTAGAGATATTTAATTACTCTGTTTTGCATATACTCTCTCTGTTTTATGGATTTGATTTTATTTCATGGATGTGAATGTTGGCAGCAGTAGTTAGACATATTTGAAGGAGAACTAGTGAAGTTCACAACAACACATTGTGAACCACAACATACTCAGTATATTGACTATTGAACTACCCATGCTATGTCTTGATGATTGATGTGTGATTTCCCTTTCAGAAGTATGATTGCATAGTTAAATTTCTAGGTCAGATAACAAAGTTGATCTGTCAAAAGAACTCCATCTCATACTTGCATGTGCCATAATGGAGTAGATAGCCTCTCTGTGAAAGAAAACCAAAGTGTGTTTTGGTTTGCTAGCTTGCTTTGTTTCCAGCATGCATAATTTAGAATAGTTCTATGCTCATGACATTAGAATTACCTTTCTTACTAGTGTCTTGTAACTCTGTTGATTATGAATCCCGGATTGATAATTAATGAGTGAATTATACTAATCATATAAGTAGCACAACAAGGACCTTATTGTTCCTGAGTTTGTAATTTAATGCTCTAAAGTACACCGTCAAGGCATCCGAAAAGAAAGAGAGGGCTAAGGATAAAAAAGTAGGTTATATGAAAAGGGCTATTATTGGTTCCTTAACAGTCTTTGTCTAGCTTCCCAGTTTTCCTGGATGCTAATGTTTATTTCAATAACTGCCCATGATCATTCTAACTCAACCCGATTGTTTGTTGTCTGTAAGATGGTGTTAAATAAATTTAAAGCATTGCTCGTTTGATCCAATAGTCCAGGTTCGATATTAGGTTGTCTTGTGACTGGGATAGTCATGGGTGAAAAGGATAGAAAGGGTAAAAACTTGTGTTTTCTTTAAGAGTTCACTATTTCTGCTTCAAAACATGTAAAAAGAACTCCAAAAAACCTTGAATTAATAGTGTGACGAAAACAAAGGCCGTTTCTGGTATCTGAGTTAAATTTTGAAAAAGGGGATATGCATGAAGTGAAAAGAAAACATAAAGCTGCAATTAAAGAGGAATCCCACTTTGTTGACAGGAGAAGAAAATGATCAGGAAAAACTCTTAATGAAGCATATGATATTGAAATTTAAAACATTTGCAGGTCTTGTATCTGCTGATAGTCGATACAGAGGAAAAGCTGTAAACGATTAAATTGCAAGAATAATTGTTCACCACAGTAGAGGTTATACTAAATTGTAGTTAAGCATTCATTAAAGTGATATATGAAAAATATGAAACAACGGAGAAACACATAACTCAAACTTGACCAAATCTGGAATCTTCAATCCGTATTTGTATTAATTCAAAAATATCTTCAAATTCTTCGTTACAATGCACCCATAAAATCCCTTTTATCAGTATCCTGAAATTATATTTATATCAGATTCATGATGATTGTTGGTTGGTGATCTCCTAATTCCTAGGGGAAAACAGTTACAAGAATTGCAAACCTCAACCATTTGCATGGTTATCATTTGTTTTCCTATCATCTCGATAATATAATTTTTCAAAATTATACTTCATTGTTTTACTGAAGTATCTCCTTCTTTTGACCTGATATATTCAATACATTTTTCGAGAAGATGTACGAAATTTCTGGGAGCTCTGGAAGATCCTTTGCTTCAAATAAATAGAATTTTCTCTGAGTTTCTGGAAGTAGATCTTCAATTTCCTTACCAACAAACTTGATTGATTGAAATTTCAAGTTTGGTTCCACTAGCCATCTATCTACTAGGGTGACGTCCATTTCCTTTAACTGTGAAATTTCCATTTGAAATTTGTTCAAACTCTCTTTGAAATTCAACTAGTGTCTTATAATGTTTATTTGTCCTAATTGCCCAGTGAAACTGTCTCTTCCAATACCCAATGATTCCTTTTCCAATAAATCAAATATTCTTTCACAATCATCTTTGATTTCTTTACTATTTTCTTATATTCTTCTATATTGTTTTCCCATACCTTGAGCATGATATCGCCTCTAATTTTCTCTGTGAAAGAAAGCTTTAAGATTTTCGATACTTCTTCGTTTTCAGAACATACAACTGCCTTTTGGAAAGTGGCCCTTGCTGCTT
Organism: Picea engelmannii; assembly: GCA_009831015.1. NCBI lineage: Eukaryota > Viridiplantae > Streptophyta > Pinopsida > Pinales > Pinaceae > Picea > Picea engelmannii. The sequence goes on along the minus strand of ML797210.1, from coordinate 44,539 downwards.
TAGCTTCTTTTTCTTTAAAAATAATATTATCAAAAGCATTTCATGTTTCCTGGAAATAATTCTGAATAATCTCTACTTGGGAGATCACTTTCTGCTGCTCAGCCTCTATCTTCGCATGTATTTCTAGCGATTGGTCCTGAAAAACTTTCAGGTCTATAACCTGGCCTTTTATTGAATTCAATTTAGCCTGCAGTTGTCTTACCAGTTATTCTTGCCGAATAACCTGTATTTGGCTAGTCTTCATCTTTTTGTTCATCTCGTCTAGACTTAACTTAAGAGATTGAATTTCTTGCTTGTCAGCAGCTCTGGCCTGCCTTAGACCTTTATTTATTTCTGCTTTGATACTTTTCTCGGTATATTTTAGTTGATCTTGTAACTGGGCTATCCTGCGGTTACTCTATTCCAACCTTGCTCTCATATTGCTAACAATGAATAGATTTTTTGTTGCAAGCGCTCCCATGGAGCCCGCCACCTCTGTAGCGAAATCTCCCTCTTCCAATTTTTTCCCATCCACCAACACCTTGTGTTTCTTTACCATACCTCCTTCTCTCATATACATTTCCTGTTTTAATACAACCTTCCTCTTTTTACTGAAGAAGTAATCAGAGGGAGAAATTTCATCTGTTTTAATACAACCTTCCTCTTTTTACTGAAGAAGTAATCAGAGGGAGAAATTTCATCTCTGGAGATAGGGTCGAGGTCGCTAGCATATATGACTCCTACCTGAGGGAAACCAAAAGTAGATTGTAAAGGGGTCAAAGAAGTGATGGGGTTACCCAACTCTGTGGATTTTGTTTCCCCTGTTGTCTTGGGAGTATCAATATGAAAAGTAGATGACGCAAGGGGGGGAGAATGACTGGACTCGGGAGGTGTCTCAGACCCTTTTTCTATTTCTTCTCCTGGATTCTTTGTCTGTGGGACTTCTTGGTTTTGTGAATACCCTTCGACCTCCTGTGGGTTTTCCTCGGTGTCTTCTTTGTTCTATGCTTTTTGTCTGAAGCCTGGGGGAATGTTTTCTTGTTCTGAAGGGGATGTTCTTTCTTCGCCCTGCAATACTTTGGGAAAACCGCTTCTTCTGTGTCTCTGGAAGGCTAGAAGGGTGGTTTGCAAGTCGGATGATAACGTCTGTACCCTTCCTAACACCTCTTTGTAGGTTTCGCCCCCTTTGAAAATTTCATCGCGAGAGGAGTCCTGATGTTCAAATGCTTTCATGGCACAGTGAGCCATGTGGCTTCCCACCATTTGATAAGGGTCATGTTTCCTGTGTTCGAGATTCACCAACTTGACCTCCTCAAGAGCTGCAACTTCAACTTTCGAATGACCCAGGTTGAGTAGCGAAAACCTTCCAATCTGTAAGGGAAAGATTGACCAAAATTTCTTTTGAGCTATCCTCAACTCTATCCCAATACTGCATGTTATTATCTAATGAGGTACTTCCCTGCATACCAATCTGTTAGGGAGGAATTTGGGAAGTGCATGAGGAGGGATAGAACATCCGAAAACCCTGATATAGGAGAAATTATCCTCAATAAACCAATCGAAAACTGTCTTGAGATTTCCTATGACCGACTCTGATATACGAGGGGGTGCACAGTCATACATCATCTGATGCACTGGTATCACCACGAAATGAAAAATTTCTTAAAAAGAATCCTTAACATTTTCTTCCCACAACTTAGAATGATATTCATGAATCGGTTCAGTGCAGGTTGGGTTCCAACTCCAATTCATCAAAGGGAAAGGAGTTGTGAAACATATAACATCCATGATGTATGCTGACATGTAAAAAGCTACTAGTCTACCACTAGACCTCACGGTTTGGTACTCCATAACCTCCTTAGCTAGGTTGTCTGATAGGATTTTGTTCCAATTGAAGCTATAGCCTTCGACCACTTCATGTAAAAGGGACACCCATTCTGTAGGAAAATGGGTAGGACTTTTCTTTCTGAAAAGTCTACATAACATCATTGCCACATAAACCATGTACTCATTTAAAGATGTTGTGGCATAAACGTTATGGGTATCAGCCCTGAATTTTTGTGGGTGTCTCCACCAGTCTTTGTTTATGTTGGGGTATGTTTGGTCTGCTTCTGTGCATTCTTTGCTTTGAAATTCACTTATGAATTCTTTGTTATAAATATGTTTAGAATTGGGAGACAGTTTGTACATTACTTGTATATGCTCCGATCTGAGAGAGCCAACGACAACCCCTTGACTATCCAAAATGCTTCTTATCTGCACGTCTGTCCTCTCTAAATCCTAACTGATCATATCGTTGTATGTCATGAGTCGTGGGCGCGTAGCCACTTTGTGAAGTTCGAACTCTGCTATGTCTTGGAGTTTGTTTTAAGAATAGTCGGGAAAATTCTTGATTTCGTAGTCTAGGGTTTCGAATATTTGACCCCAGGATTTGATGGAATCAATGGCATGCAGTGTAGTATCAGACACAACATCTCCTTCTGGGTTGGATCTTTCAGTTGCTTCTTCATTTTTCTTGGGTGCCTTTCTAGGTGCCATAATGTTCGTGTTTGGGATGAATTCCTGTCACAGAGAAAAATGTGTAAGCTTGCGAAATGCAATTCACTTCTGAATTCAAACGATAAAAATGAAATTCGAAAAAATAAACCAATCCTATATTAACTTTTAACTCTTCTTACAATAGGTGTATTGAGACAGGTGGTAAAACTTTAATGTCTTAATGGGGAAGATATGCCCATAGATACACAGTTAAGTCAAAATTATCTCTATTCGTCCGTTGCAAATATTACCATATATCTGTGATTTCAAACTGGAACTTTAAAAGGACCGCTTTCACTAAATCCCAAAATGCGAAACACGAAAAGTCGTTTTAATCCTTATTAATCCCATTTTAAATTAACTTAAAATCATCTTAAACTTTATTAAAAAAAAATCGCGATTTCACATTTCGGCATTTCGGGGATCCCGTACCCATGAGGTATGTCATAAGCAAACCCCGAATCACGAAATCGTGATGGGATTAGTTTAGACGCTGATTACTTATATTAACGCTTTAATAATTTAAGATTAGTAATTAACTTCTTCCTTTCGGAAAATCGGGGACCGAGAGTTCAAGGGCTAGCGCTTTGACAACACTTTGATACAAAGAATCCTGAAACGTGAAAGATTAAGTTGTTGATAGTGTTTAAGAGTTTAATTAATCACAATTAGATGATACTTTGTGAAACACATGTTGGGACTTATAGCACCTACTTTTTCCTTTTTTTATTATTACTTTAAAATAAATCCTTTTCAGTATTTTGACACCGGGAGTCTGGAGTGGTTAGTTAGGAACACATGCTTTGTGAAAGGCCGAATCCCGAAACTCGAAAAGTCAAAATATTTTTGACTCTTTTTAAGATTAAGGGCGGCTCCATGACTAGAAAAAAGTGACGCTTCAGGTTTAAAGGGTAAACCTTTAAACTTTGTGTCAACAGACCTCATACCTAGAAATATTTCTCAAATCCACCTCACACTCACTACATGACTTAGATTAGGTTCTTCTCTGGAAACGTCCCTTGACTTGAGGATTGGCTTACCTAATAGGGCACCATGACACCCCTCCCATACCTAAACTAGGAGAAACTTATAAGGTATTTGAGAATTTGTTTAATTTGAAAAGGGGGGTTTGATGCACATGTTTGGGTGGTTCTTGTATTAGATATGGCTTACTTGGCATGATTCTTGTGACTTGTGGACCCTTGGAGGGAAAATTTGTTGTCTTTATAGGACCTTTCTCGATGAACAAGTATTCATGGAGAGATGACTTCATTCAGACCTTCACAAGGGCTTTGGAGCCCAAGGATGGATGCTACACCCCACTTCCTGGGCACCACCTGATGATGGATGTTACACCTTCATCATCGAGGGAATTGCCTTTGGAGGCACTTGAGCATGAGTTGGTGACAAACTCCCACCTTCTTCCACTTGGTTGTTGGCCTTTGGAGGCATAAACGTCACCCACCTAGCCCATGATGTCACCATTTCAGGGCTAGGGTTTTATGGAGATGATGCTTTGACAAAAGAAGGTTATGGCATGGAATTTTGGCACATGTGGCATGGTTTATGGAATTTGGAGGCCCAATGCTCTTCTAAACCTGCCATGACGCCACACTTTGGAGATCAAGTTCACCCTAGAGAGGGATGAGGTCACCTTTTTAGAAATTGTTTTATGTAAAAATTGAATTTTGAGTTAAAGAAGGGCATTTTGTGAGGTCAACCCTATTATTTTTACATTGACATTTTAAAAATTATGTTGCAAGGTCTCTTATAAATAAGAGACCTTGCCAATTCATTTGGACACAACTCATTCCTCTCACACAAGAGGACTGAAATTTTTTCCCTCTTTGGCAACTTGACTCTTTTTACTCATGCACTATCTCTCGGAGGACAACTTGTGGATGTTTCTTGGCTTATTCTTGGTGAAATTTTCTGAAACTAGGGTTTTTTGCATGGTTAAATCTTGGTGAAGTAAGTAAACTATACAATTTCATTTCATTTGCTAAATTCTTATGGTCTGTTTTACTTGTTCATATTGAAGGCATATTACTTGTTTAAACCCTAGGAGAGGACCATAAGGTATTTCCTCCTCTCTCTAGACCATTTCATCCATTAATTTGTTGAGAGAATCTTGTCTAGAAAAATCTCCTAAAGCCCTAAAGTGATATCACTTTAGGAGTTTGGTTCTAGAAGCTTTTTGCTATTAATTTAAAGAATCTAAGGAAGGAAAATAATTTGCTAGAGCCCAAAGGTGCTTTCACTCTATCAAATTCCTCTCTTAAGGCTTGGATTTTAAGGCCCTAAGGTGCTAACACCTTAAACTTCACTCCATTTCCTTATACATTGCTATCATTATTCTCCAAATCACATTATATTGCTATTGTAAATGACTAGTATCATTGCTCTTGTGAAGGAATTTGATCAAATAAACTCTCAAACATCATTCTCTAAGACTTTCACTAACTTCTTTTAACTCTAGCTTAACTTAAACTACTAAAATTATTGTTGTTGTTGCAAAAAAATTCTACAACCATATAATTTACTTAAGTTTGTTGCATACACTAGTCTAACATTAGCTTAACTCACTCATAAATTACTTGGAATAGCTGGAAATTGTTCTATTGGACTTATGCTAAATTTACACTGTAGTTTCATGCAAATTCTGATCTAATTTTCTTTTTGTTGTTACAAATTTATAATTGATGTTGTAAATTGTTATCTTGTTGCAACTTTGTATGAAACATCATATATTTTCATTGTCTACTATCTTTTGAGGTTTATATTGTATACTGGTTCTTGGAAATGACTATATATATATGCTGCAATTTTTTTGTTCTAGGCAGGTACCCAAACACTTCCTATTGCCTCAATTTCATAGACATAGACATCTAACTTGGGTGACCATTAGAGGGGGATAAAGGCTTGGCTACATTTATTTTTATTTGATCCCTTGAGGTTACCGAGGATGCCTCCCCCGTGGTGGATCTTATCCATCACTAAAACATTGGGATTTCCTACTAAGGTGATAGTGGTGGGATATCTCGTAGTTACACAATATTTGACTTACTTGTGTTGGGATTTGAACAAGTACAAATCATGTGATAATAGGAACCCCAGGGTGGTAGGTGCGGGAAGCGTTCTATATGGCCTAATAGGACATATCCAGTCCACTTTTTCATGAAATTTAGGGGTGGCTACTAATAACTTGGCTAAACCATACACCCTCTTGCAAGGACTGCTCGTAGCAATATCCAAAAGCATCATAATTCTCTTAGTCGTGGGTGACTCTAATAATACAATAAGTAATCTAAGGCTTTCCTCCCTTCCCGTGGATGTGATCCTTAAATCAATTTTCAGATGCATATATGGTATCCTCAAGGATTTTAATCAAGTGTTACCTTGACATATTAAGCGAGATCTAAATACTCTTCCTGACAAACTGACCAATAATGGAGTCAAAGGAGAAGTTGACACATTGAACATTGATGGAAGCACTAGGTTAATCCTTGCCCCTTAGCTCCTTTCTAATGACCTTGGCATATGATCTTGGTCCTTGGATATGGAGGGCCCCACTCCTTTTATTGGCCCTCTCCTCCCTTGACATGCAAAAACCCTCTCACTTCGATCTGTGTCCAACCTCTCCTGCCTTGTGGCACCCTTCTCCGCCTTGTCCTTTCCTTCCCCTTGCTCTTCCTTTGTTTCCCCTCTCAAACTTCCTCTATCCCCTCCCTCACGTCACTCTGCTTGGCTCTCTGTACTTCTCCCTCGCTATGATGGGAGCCCTTCCTCCCCCCCCCCACTTGTTGCTATTCTCAGCTCGTATCACTCCCTCTTTTGTTCGTACGCAACCCGCTTGGGAGTTGGTTTCTCACACACCCCCGTTAGTCCTGTCCCCTCTACCCTCGTGCACCATTATCTTCCCTCCCCCTAGATCTAATTCACTCGCTCTCATACATCAAATCTCAACATGGGAAATGTCAATTGGGTTTCAATGCTAGATTCATAGGAACAAAAGATAGTTCTCCCCCCAAATCAAGAAACAAGTGACTTTATAACCATCTCTGGTTCCGAAATTTGGCATTGACTTCATCAACTCGGGTGGCAACAAAGTTTCAAAGAGACCTCTAGTATGGAGAGAAAACATCAAGGAACGAATTCAAGGCTGCTCTAGCTACAACAAGAGTTGGAATATTTGCGTTCGCTGGTCATCTCCATACATGGAAGAGTGGGAATGTTAACGTCCCAAGTTTTAGTTATGCTTGAGATAACAATGCATCAAAAGAAATCCTTTCAATCTTTATATGATGAGGTTGATGCTCTCAGGAGTCAGCTAGAGGAGATTAGGCTTCAATTGACTTTCAACGGGCAACAAGGAATTGCCTCAGCAGGGTCAAAATATGCTAATTCTAGTGCATGACCACAATTGGTCTCTCACCACAGCGCAACAACCCCCCAGGACTAGAATGAAGAAATGGAAGAGGAAAAATATCAGAACAGGTCCCCCCCCCCGAGTTTATTTTTGCATGAAATTGCAAGTTCAGTGTTGTCTCAATATTTTCTATAGGGTTTATCCTGTTGTGAATTTTGAATGTAAGGGTTGTCCATTCGATATTTCAGATAGCTAACCCCTCCCTTGTGCCCATGAACTGAATTCACTCCCGGTCGTTGATGTTTGGGGCATATTTATCTTTCCAGAGATTCGCCCACGACGTCGAGCTTTATTTTACCCATCTCCACCATAGCTTTGCCCTGTAGGCCTCGTTGGTTACCTGTGGGTCTTGTAACCCAAGGTCTCCTTTGTTCTTCGGTCTGCATACCTTATCCTAAGCCACCTTGGCCCATTTCTTTTTGTCCTCTGCTCCTCTCCATAGGAAGTCTCTTTGGATGGCTCTTATTTTTTGTAGTATGCCTTTGCCAGGGGCTGGAAACACTGATATCATAAACACCGAGATTGCTTGTAGGACCGTTTTAGTGAGGATTAGCCTTCTTACAAGGTTTAGAGCTCTATACTTCTAATTCTTTACCCTCTCCTGCAATTTGTTGATAATTGATTCCCACATTGCATTCCTTAATGCTCTCTCCGTCAAGGGGATTCCTAGGTATTTCGTTGGGAGTGTTTTACGTTCAAACCCCAAAATGTTGGCAAGGTTCCTTTGAATTGCAGTATTAGTATTGAAAAAGTATATCATGGATTTGGAGTGATTGATTTCAGCCCCTGAGGCGTCTCCGAAGTCTTCTAATATTTTTTTATAAGCGTTAGCTTCCTTTACTGTGGGTGTGCCATAGAGCAGGGTGTCATCGACGAACTGTTGGTGTGTTGAGGTCGAACAATTTTCAAACAATTTGAGGCCATTTATTTCACCTACGGTCGTTGCGTTTTTTATACTTCTACTAAGCGCTTCCATCATTAGAACGAACAGGAAGGGGGATAACTGATCCCCTTGTCTTATGCCTATCGAAGGATAGAAAGGTTTGGTCGGGGCTCCATTCACTAGCAACGTAAAACTTGTTGTAGAAACTAGGCCGATGATCCATTTAATCCAATGCTGGTTGAAACTAAATGCTTCCATCGTCTTCGCCATGTTGTGCCAGCTTATTTTTTCGTAAGCCTTCGCTAGGTCCAGTTGGATTATCATCCCCCCTTTCCTCTGACTTTTCAGGATGTGGATTATCTCATGGGCTTGTAGGATATTGTCCAGGATCTGTCTCCCTTTCACATAGCCCGCCTATTCCTGTGGAATCAGTGTAGGAAGGAGTGGTTTTAGTCTATTGGCTATGACTTTGTAAATTATCTTATACACCACATTGCACAAAGCTATCGACCTGTAGCGATCTAGAGTTTTAGCTTCATTTTATTTTGGGATCAGAGTGATCATCGTGGAATTTAATGCCTTCACGATGGAGGTCAATTGTCTCAAATCCTCCACCACACCATATATCTCATACTTAACCACATCCCAACAGGCTTTGAAGAATTCCACTATGAAGCCATCTGGGCCTGGGGCCTTTCCATTAGGCATCTTCTGGACCACTTGGTTGATTTATTCCTTTGCTATGGGTTTGCACATACTGATATTTTGATCCTCTATGACCAGTTTGGGGATGTGCCGAGTTATTCTCTGGATGGCCGCGGTTCTGTCTTGTTTGGGTTCTTTGGCTATCCCCTGGAAGTGTTTGACCAATGTGTTTTCAATGTCCTGGTGAGATTATCTTTCTATCCCATCCTGATCCCTAATCTTCAAAATTTTGTTATGAGATCTTCTCGCTATAGTTGTTCTATGGAAGAACTTGGTATTCCTCTCCCCTTCTTTAAGACACCTAATTCTGGATTTTTTCCACCATAGGGTCTCTCCCTGCTTACATCTTGCTTCTCATGTCTGGATCATTTGGTTTTATTCTTTTTTCCTTTCCTCTGTATAGCCCTCTTGAATGAAAAGTTCCTGCAACTTACTCATTCTATCCTTGATCATTTGTTTCTCTTGGTCTATGTTCCCGAAGACTTCTCTGTTCCACTCCTTAAGTATTTTTTTAATGTACTTGAGTTTCTTGTGTAGTCTGAACATCCTTGTCCCTTGGTTCGGGAGTTCCTCCTGCCACCATGTTTTGATGTTCTCCTTGAAAGTAGGGTGGTCGATCCAAAATTTCTCAAATATAAATGGCCTGTTCTTTGGTGGTGTCTAAAAATTTGCTTCCATTTGCAATGGCCAGTGATCTGATCCCCCCCAGGGGAGAATGCTGCACTCCAAAGATAAACCCTGCATAATGATGGATTCCGATACTAGGAATCTGTCTAGCCTTGTGGCTACTTGGTGGTGAGATAGTCTTTTGTTATTCCAGGTGAACTGACCATTGCTTGTCTTGATGTCCACAAGCTCCATTGTGTCTTATAATGCTGAGAAGTCTTCCACATCCCTGTCTAGTCTCCGGTTACCCCCCTTTTTTCTCAGCCAGAGTAGTAATGATGTTGAAATCCCCAGCTAGAATCCAATGGAGGTTGTTGGTTCATTCTTTTAGATTTTCTAGGTCTAGGAGCATTCTCCTTTTTTCCTCCAGCGCTTGGGGGCCATACACATTTGTGCATAGGACCTCCTCCGTGTTCCCTATCACTTTCATTTTAACAGATAACGTGTGTCTCGTGGATTCTGTCGAGATTAGGTTCACCGATTGTGGGTTCCATAGGGTGAGTATTCCTCCCGCCATCTGTTGGCTTTCCACAATGAGTAGCTTTTACTTATTCCAGTATTTTTTACTGATTATTTCCATTCTACCCAGATTGCATTTTGTTTCTTGAATGAAACAAAGGTCAGGTTGTTCCTTCCTTAGTCTATTTTTAAGGATTCATTGTTTTCTTGCACTGTTTAGGCCTCTTATATTCCAAGTAATAACCTTCATTTAAACATGTGGGGGGGAGTTAGGAAAGAGATTTTTGATCTTACTTGAGTTTATCAGTAGGGCTCCGAGTTCTTGTAGGGATACACTGTTTGATTTCGTCCATTTCTTCCTCCTTGCATGCTTGGGTGAGTGTTGTGGTTGTCCATCTACGGTTTTGATCCCTAGGTGTCCCATTTTGCCATGCATGTGCTTGGTTCCTCTGGTTTTTTCTTCCTCCCTTAGGAGGAAGAGGTATTGAATGCGATCCAGTTTCTCCTTTGGTACATTGCTGACTCCCTACCTTTTCCATTATTCTAATATGTTCAGGAGATCTATCCCTTCCCTTTCCACGATGTCTCTGAGATCTGGGTCTTCTGTTCCTCCATCGCTTGGTGTCATCTCTACATCTTCGTCTGCCTCCTGCATTGGGGTGTTGGCATATTCGTTTCCTCCTTCCATTGAAATCGCGTTGCCTCTCGGATCACCCTTGGTGTTTGCATTTCCTGTGGTCTCATGGGTTGCCTGTTCACTTGTCTCCCTTGCTTTCATTCTTTTCTTTTACTCTTCTTCCCCCTGGTTGGGGTTGCCCCTTCCTTCTTCTCTATTCCTGGCTTCCGGGTTACTCCCTGTTGGGGGCTTTCCTTGTCTTTTATTTTCCCTTCCTTTGTGATTCGACCTCACAAAACTGTCCTCATCCTGCTATTGTTTAGTGTTTTCTGGTTCCTATTTTTTACTGAGAGGAAATTATCTTAGTAGGTGTCCATGTTCATGACACCTTCTGCACCAAAACATGATCTTCTCATAGTCTATACTTTGGATCCATTCCTCATCCCTAAACTCCATGCTTATGGCCTCCAGGAGAGCCTTTGAGACATCCATCTCTATACAGATCCTTTCATAGGATGTGTACCTCCCTTTTAATGTTGCTTTTGACGTCTTGACATATTTTCCTAGCTTGTTCCCTATCGCTTAGAAGGTGGAAGACAACCAATAATATAGCGGTAGGGAGTAAAGCCTTAGCCAGACTGGGACATTTTTAAAGGTTTCTTTCTCTAGGGAGAAGTTTTCCTTCCATGGCCGCATGTACAACCCCGTTGAGGTGTAGAAATATGGTCCCCCCTCAAAGATTTTACCCCCGTCCTCTTGGTTCATGAAGACTGTTGTGAAAAAACCTTTCGATCCCAGGTGGAGATCAAATTCTCCACTCGACTTCCATTGGTATTTTATCCAGCTGCGCATAGTCTTTTCTGTGGGCCACAGGCCCATAAACTTGCAGATTAGGGCATGCGTCTTCATCTGATCCCGAAAGAGTTGAGTTTGAGGGTCTTCCAAGATAACTTTGGGGATTATATCTATTTTAGGTTTACACGGATTATGCCCACCTACCCCACTAGGGTTAGCCATTTTTGGCGTACTGTTTCGGGATTCTCTAGCCTCCTCCCCCACATGATCGCTTTTTCCATGGTTGACCTCTTGATTATTTTCAGTCCTTGAGCCCGAGGTGCCTGTCAGGGGTTCCTTAAATCCAACGTTGTGTGGGTCTTTCCCTCTATCCACCACTACTTGCTTGTAGGAGGGAGTTCCAGTCCCTCCCCCTCTAGTAACCATGTTGGCCACTGCTTAAACCGTAACCATCGAACTCTAGTACTGAAACCCTCGTCAGAGGATGTTAGATCCCAAGATCAAATTCTCAGGATTGTCCACCGAGTACGCGATGAAGTGTCTCCAAATACAGTTGTTTTAGTTAAATGTAGAAATTAAGAAGGCTTTGCAAGTTCAATGGCATCACTTTGACACTATTACGGTAATGCTTTATGTGTTGCATTTCTTGAAATTTTCCCAATTGGATTTGTTTATTTTATCATGATATTTGAGTGATGGTTACATTATACAATATTCCATCTTTTCTTTGCCCATATTCTATGTAGGAATGGGAAGAGAAGAGAAAGGCAAAGGCTCGACCATATTCTATGCAAGAATGGGAAGAGAAGAGAAAGACAAAGGCTCAGGTATTATAGGAGAGAAGGAAGCAATCGACAAAATTCAGATAAAAAATAATGGAATTAGTTGAAAAGCAGATTGCCCCAGAAATGCAATAAAATCCATATTGGTCAATCATTGAACTCATAAGGAATATTTTGACAAAGCACTTGATGGATAGATTGCAGTTTTTGTGGCTGCTCAGGTGGCTATAGGGCATGTGGAAAACAAATGGTGACTTTCATGGTAGCAACCTTACTTATGATCTTTGTTGGATGATTACTGGGCATGAAAGATTTAGTCTCAAGTTTCTACCTTCTCGACAGACGGCCTGGCCCATCCCAAAAGAGATCGACTATTTACCACTGCTCTATACCCTTGTTGACTACTTGCAAAGTGATGAAAATGCTACACGTTGTCTGCATATATTCTCCCTCATTTCAAAATGTTTCCATTGATTTTGGCACATAAATGTGAACATTTTCCATTCCCACACATTTTACTTTTATGACTGAACTTTAACTGAAATACATTCTAACTTTGAGAAGATACATGTATTTCATAAGTCA
>ML797210.1:3271-29553 GCA_009831015.1 Picea engelmannii | reverse complement strand
TTTTTTTTCTTGATCTAGCAACTATTGAGTAACTGTTTCATAGTCTAATTTTTGTCTGATTTCTTCCATGATTTTTGTTGCTTCCGATCTTTCCTTTTTGAATTGAGTAGGTTTATATTTATCCTAAGTCTTGAGAGAATCTTTGACAACTTTGAGATTCTTCTCCCAGATCACAATTGGGGATCTAGAGACCCACTGATTCCAGGAGGAGGCTAGGAGGGGGAGGGAAGAGGGGTCAAGAAGTCAGAGGGGATTAAAATGGAAGGGGATAGGGCCAAGACTTAAGGATCTAAGAGTAAAAGAGAGACACGACGATGATTTGATCCAGAGCAAGGAATAATTTAGGAGGAAGGGGTGAGAGAATCTTCAAGAAGGAAGGCACTTAAAATAAATCTATCTAGTATGGAGGAGTTAGATCTTGGACTTGCTCACTTATTAGACCAAGTGAACATGCCATTAGATGGTTTGATATCAAGCGGGTTGTTGATGCAAAAATGCACAGCTAGACCTTGCCTGCAAAGAGTTGCAATGCACCCTATTAATTTTTATTACTATTATTATATAGATCTAATAACTATAGGTTAGATCCCTCATAACATAAACTAAGTTAAGTGAAAATTTCAATCCTCTTGAAGATGTTATTTATCATACAATTACTTCGATGGTAATAACTTGATGACTATCTTTTGAGCTCCTGTTTTATTACACATGCACAATTATTTTCGTTAATATTAAATGGATGATGCATAAACCTATATGATTTTTCTACAACATTATTGTGTATCACACATATTATATCATTGTCATTTCAAGAGAAAAGACAAAGGGACCCTTGAATATATTCCATACAAATGGGTGTTTAGCTCTAATTTCTTTTACTACCATCCTAACATTTGATAAACATATTATATAAAAGTGGATACAATGTGCATATATACTATTTCTAGCATATGATGTGGTGAAGTTATACACGAAGCATGACAGGGTCGACATGTTATAACATTCTTCTTGTTACAACCTTGATGACAATTGTTAAAAGGTTCGATATTTTATTTGATCCCTTGCATATGGTGTTAAATCTTGAATAAAGGGAAACATTGAATTTGTGTATTCTATGGTATGTGATGAAATTTGTTACTGGGTATGGTATGCCCCTAGCTTTATGTGGCATCCACTGTGTGATATATGATTGGATGTGAATTTTGTTTGGAAGTTGGAAAGGGTTATGAGTATTTCCATCTGATATTGGAGGCGACATGAAGTTAATGCAAGTGAATGCAAGTTTTTCCCGAGGTTTACGACCTTTCTTGCTTGTTTAGTTTGGTATAACTTTCTGGAGTTTGTCTCAGATCTCAAGTCTTGGTTGATGGTTGAGTAACTTCTCTTTGCAAATTTTCCCTAGTTATTTAAACATCTTGGAACATGTATGAACGTTTGACCCATTCTACATCAAATAATATGTTTTACTTGATAATTTATGATGTTGGCTTTGTTCTAGTAGCATTCAGTGTGTTTGTAAGGCTTAAAATGGTTTTGCATGAGTGAATAATTATCTCATGGGTTGTTTGAATATCAACATGTGAATATCAGTTGGTTCTTCTCAGCGTCGAATGGTTGCATTATGATTTTTTTTTCTCAATATGTGTCTCAAAGATTATTGTTGTGGGTTTATGAAGATTTAAAAAAAAGAAAAGAGAAATGTTGTGTAATCATGTGTGAGTTCCGTCTTGTCACTGTTGGAGTTACGGGTTCAAAATTATGATATATCCACGTGGTTGTTAGGTTATTGGTCGAGGTCGTATGACATACTCGACCCATGCTTTGATAGTTTCGATTGTGAACTTTTCTGGGTTTAACAAAATCTCCAACCCCTACTGTAGCTTTAAAGTGTTCTGTGGTTTTGGGTAAAGAGTTCATTAATAATTCCAGTTGAAGCTAAAGAAGGATAGAGTTTTGATAAAACTACCCTGTGATTCAAACCTTATTAAACCAACAATCTAAGCTCGAATTGCATGCTACAATCAATGTTTATTTATGCAAATGGTTTCTCTGTTTGATTAAAGACTAGATGAGCTTGGTGAAACCCTTGTGTTGTTTGATGGAATGAAATACTGGTTGGAACAAAAGACGTATATTTTGGTTGTAAAAAGTATGCAGTAGAACTTCTTAACCTAGAAATGAGTAAAGGTTTTAAGTATGTGATGGATCGTGGCATATCTCATTATGTTTTAACCTGTGTGTCTATGTCAGTTGTCATCAAACTTTGAATGTTCCTTCTCCTGGTCAATATAGGAAACCATTAAAGAACCGTTATAGGTTATGAATCTTTGATACATTGGAATACAAGTTTGATAGTGAACATGTTCGATTGTTTGAAATGTGTTTATAGAACTTAATGGCTTGTAATTAGAGCATTTCCATTTCACTCCATGTCATAGTATCATTTTTCACACATTATAATCCTATCACTCTCCCATCCCATTATATTTCCATGCTCTCATTACTTGTTAATTACGAATGAATAAGATCTACTATATAAGGATCAAATTAAGATTAAGAGAATAATGAATAGGCTTCAAATGCAAGACAATAATTTCATTTAAATGAGATTGTTGCAGCAATGAATTTGATATGATGACAAATGAAGAATATTTGGTTATGATTAATTTTACTTAGATGATTGATATTATATGATTGGATTACATAAACTAATTATGGAAAAGAACAATATTCTTCTCTTTCCCTTTCATAAATAACATTTTCCATTCATTACAAGCCCTCCTCATCCCATATATCATTGATTTTCTTTGTTCAAAATGGTCATCAGTTATGAAATAATTGATAACATAACTAATGGATAGATTGTTGCATGCTTGAGTGTTAGCTAGTCATAGACAATCTCTTAAATAATTTTCTTATGCAAAGCAATTTGATGTATTATTTGCCATATGAATCATATTCTAATTTAAGCCTTACTATTATGGAAATGACTTTCTTCAGCAAGGGAAGTCATGGCAGAGGCAAAAACATAGGTAGAGGATAAATTAATTTTTGGCAAAGGGGTAATAAAAGATTAAGGTTCTCAATACATTTCGATGTTGATTCTGAATAATTCAATCAGCTGCTACAAACAAGTTTCCTCAACCTAGAAGGACAAAGAGCCTTCCATCCACATCCTCAACCCAAGAGACCTCCATATCATCCTCATCCTAGTATTTCAAACGTTCATGTCCCAGCTCATGTATCCTTGCAACCAGAAGTCCCAGTTAATGATGGTTGGGGTAATGTTGTTCAACCTTCTTTATCTCATTATGGTGGTTGGACCACAGTGTAATTACCATTACCACCTCCTCCTCCACTTAAGAAACTTGTCCAACAAATTGCCTCCATTGCATCCCATGCTCACTCTTCTCATTCAAGCCAAAAGCTCAAGACAACTATTCCTGAGATAAAGTCAAGTAAGGATAAACAAATTGGTACCAAATCTGAGTCATCTCATAATTCATCTCATTCAGTGACATCCCATGCTCACCGTCCTAATGATCACTCCCATGCTTTTAGTGAGGTTCACCCCGAGGCATCCAAGGAACAAAAGTATGCTAAGGAAAGCTCGCATACAAACATGGCGGTACATACAATGAGAAGTGAACATAAGCAAACTGACTCCCATAGCAAATATCATTTTTGATGTGACAATGCTATTTATGATTGTTGATAGTTTACTTGCATTTTCTTCTTTTGGGACAACATGGCGATTATATTTTGACTTTTGGACAACAGGATAATATTTTATTTTTGGAAAACATATTTGACTTATTTGATATATATGGATGACATTTTGGGAGATACAAGGGATGTTCTAATTTGATATGTCTATGCTCATGTGTATATTTGATGAGGTGGCATGATTTATTTATTTAAATAATATGGAGCTCATAAGTATATTTGATGAGGTGGCATGATTTATTTATTTAAATAATATGGAGTAACAAGGAGGAAATTGAAATTTAAGGATAATAAAAGGAAATAGGGGTCCCACCTATTATTTATTATTTATATTACCCTTTATCTATTTATTATAATTTGTCCCTAAATAACTAAAAGTCATTGATGACTTAACTAAAAGTAGTTGAGAACTACCACAACTGCTTTTGAAAAGATAAAAGTGAATCACTTCAAGGGACAAAAAGAGAGAGGGAGGAAGGAAATGAACTTATGATAAATATATGCTCTTTTACTTGTAAGATTAATTACTTTCATCCATTCTGAGTTATCATAGAGTCTTAACCCTTTTGTTGATAGCAAGGTCTTATTGAAGGTGACAATATTAAGGTCCGAGAAGCATTTCTTGAGAATCACACTTCAGAAAGTTGCTCATTTTGTCTTGATACTATGTGTATTATGATTTGATTATGAATTAGATTTTCATTTCTGATTAAGGATATTTTGCAGAGTCAAGCAATGGTGCTTATGTGGCTAGTCTGACCGATAATCTATAGTCTTGGTATCTTCTTGACATCAGAGTCTTGTGTGTGGTTCTCATCAAATATTTCTAAATTTTATTTTGGTCCTTACCCTCGCAGGGGTATGAAAAAAGGGTTCTGGCTGTAACTTGAAATGCAATCAATAAAATGGCTATGCTGATTTTTGGTCTCACTTGTGTATTTTTCTGTACTATTTATCAGATTCACACTTTGTTTGTTATTTAATTTCTTATAAAAACAAACAAACATTTTTCTTTACTTTCTTTATTTTTAATCATAAAAATACAACATTGCTTCGTAGTATTTAATGCTTGAGAATCAATTGATTTATTATTATTATTTTGGCTATAAACACAGGGTCATAATCCTGCTTATCTTACCTTTGCCAAGTAAGATTAAAAAATGTTGGTATAAGGTTTTCCATATCTTTCCATCAACATTTATTTGGAGACCATACTGGGGAGGACCGTTCATTGGTTTTTCTCCAGTTTTGATTTAATGTTTATCTTTCCTTCAAGCAATAATGCATTTTCTCACCTTGCTTTATCATGCATAAATCTGATTTTGATTTTATCACCAATCTGTCCATGGTTGGGTTTCCTCTTTTTGAAGGTTACCCATGGGAATATTCTCTCGATCATGTCAACAAGTTTATTCATTTTTTTCAATCTGTTGGGTCCAAGATTATTACACTTCTTCTGATATTTTTCCTCTTAATCTTCGTGGTCAAGCAGGAGATTGGTATAGGTCTATATCACCAAATCCTAATTTGGTGGGAGAAGCAATTTTTACAAAATTCATTTCTGATTTTCCTTTTCCACCTAACCCTCCTCAATGTGATTTTTATAGTGGTCCTCATGCGCAATCGACTTGTAGATTTTTCATAGAATCCAAGCAGGCTTACCATGCAAACCCTTACCTCCTCCTAAATGGTCAAGGAAATAATTTTGTATCTCATGATATTTTATCTAGAAATTCAGGGGTTTGTAATGAGTCTAACTCTTGTGAATCTAATCATGTTATCCATGATCATGAAACCTTATTTGGTGCCTTTCCTTTTGATGATACTCTTTTTGGAACTCATTTTGAGCAAGATCATATTTTATCTGATGAAACACTCTTAGAGGACTAATCTTGTACATAAAACAATCTTGATTTACATAACATTGCTCCTGACATCCTTCTTCCTCAAGATCATTCTGAAGAAAGTGAGAGATGATTAAGGGAATGATGTAGATTCATGCGATCTTTATTTTTAGGATATGGTAGAATATGTTTTTGTTAATACCTCTCAACCCAAAAATATTGTTTGGCCAAACGAATGTGTCAACAAAGAAATCCAAGTCAAACATCTATGCTTTGATAATAAACATGATACACAAACCCCAACTCTTTGTTTTGATGATGATTTGACCAATCAAACCATTTCACCCATCCCAAATTCTATCATTCTTGAACCTAATGGGAAAATCCCACTGCGAGATCATGGTTTATCTCAAAATTTTTATTCATACTCATACAAGGAAGAAGTCGATTATGCAAAGGTAGACTTTGTTGATCTTTATAGTCCCCTTTATGATAAAGCATGTTATGATGATATAACTGATGAATGGTCAAATCAAACTGATGGAGACTCTTTTGACACACTAGATGAGTTTTTTAATCAAGTTCTTGAAATACATGCTGCTTATTCAAATCCACTGTTTCAATTAGAAGAAGCCAATCACCTCGACATTGATAT
This sequence comes from Picea engelmannii, assembly GCA_009831015.1. Classification (NCBI taxonomy): domain Eukaryota; kingdom Viridiplantae; phylum Streptophyta; class Pinopsida; order Pinales; family Pinaceae; genus Picea; species Picea engelmannii. Next base: position 23,328 of record ML797210.1, on the reverse strand, counting down.
CCCTCTTGACATGTGCACATCTTATTTCAATGACGATGATGAGTTCAAAGGTAGTCCTATGTTTTTGAATCCTTTATATGAATATTCTTTGCATTATCATGACCCCATTTTTTATCAGAAGATTCCAAAAGATGGAATTAATATGTTTGATGAGTGCATTGACCATATTTTTTTATATTCAAACCTTAAAACCTATCTTCGATATTCAAGCCTTAAATCATAAATCTGAAGTCCTTTATCCAATTGATGCGTTCAATGTAAAATGAAAAACTCATCTTGTTGGTTGGCATGTCTTGGAGGATGGTGATAATTTGTTTTGGGTTTTGATAGGTCATTTATCATCTCCATATGCATCCGTTGGTTGGCATGTCAATGTGCTTCCCTTTCATAAATTATTCCTAGTCGTGATCCTTGCATGCAAAACAAATGATGCATTCCTTTATGCTAAGTGTTATCCTACTTGAGTCCCAAGTTGATGCTCTTCTTGTCCCCTGTACATAAATAGGACAATTGTTTTTTGCTGAAGGGGTAGATTAGATTAGGATTGTTTTGCATTTATTTAGTTTCTTTTCTTGCTTTTTGTATATACTTCTTTCAGTTTGTTTATACTTACATAAATTATTCCTAGTCGTGATCCTTACATGCAAAACAAATGATGCATTCCTTTATGCTAAGTGTTATCCTACTTGAGTCCCAAGTTGATGCTCTTCTTTTCCCCTGTACATAAATAAGACAATTTTTTTTTGCCGAAGGGGTAGATTAGATTAGGATTGTTTTTCATTTATTTAGTTTATTTTCTTTCTTTTTGTATATACTTCTTTTAGTTTGTTTATACTTACTCATGCTTGCGTTTTTTTAGCATAGGTTTTTCTTGCGTTGTTTTTGCAATTTTATTCGTTTGGGTCAGAGTCAGCTGGATCAGTAAGTTACTAGATAGATCATTTTTTTGCAAAATGTTGTTGATCAATTTTGAAAATAAAATACACAACAAAGATAATATGATTTTCTATTTAGTCCAAAGTATTACTTGTAGTAGTTTCTTGTACCTAAAGTACTCTACTAAAGCTTGATGGTCATGACTATTCCCTTTTTCTTCTTTACATTTCTGCCCTCTAATAAGAGCACATCAGAAAATTTTGCAAAATTTTTAGCAACAAAGTTCAAGCCAAACCAGAGATTACTAAATTCTAGCCAATAAATATTGCCTACCCTATGGAGTCACCATTTGTTGACACAAAAATGTGCAACTAGACCTTTCCTACAAAGAGTTGCAATGCACCCTATTAATTTTTATTACTATTATTATATAGATAGTAACTATAGGTAGGATCCCACATAAGAGAAAATTCCTCCTGAAGATGCTAGTTAGCATACAATTACTTCGATGGTAATAACTTGATGACTATCTTTTGAGGTCATGTTTTATTACACATATGCACAATTATTTTCGTTAATATTAAATGGATGATGCAAAAACCTATATGATTTTTCTACAACATTATTGTGTCTCACACAGATTATATCATTGTCATTTCAAGAGAAAATACAAAGGGACCCTCGTATATATTCCACACAAATGGGTGTTTAGCTCTAATTTATTATACTATCATCCTAATATTTGATAAATGTGTCATACATAAGTGGCTACAATGTGCATATATACTATTTCTATCATATGATAAGGTGAAGTTATACATAAAGCATGGTAGGGTCGACATGTTATAACATTCTTTTTGTTACAACCTTGATGACAATTGTTAAAAGGTTCAATATTTTATTTGATCCCTTGCATATGGTATTAAATCTTGAATAAAGGGAAACATTGAATTTGTGTACGCTATGGTGCATGATGAAATTTGGTACTTGGTATGGTATTCCCCTAGCTTTACGTGGAATCCACTGTGCGATATATGATTGGATGTGAATTTTGTTTGAAAGTTGGCAAGGGTTATGAGTATTTCCATCTGACATTGGAGGTGACGTGAAGTTAATGCAAGCTAATACAGGTTTTTCCCGAGGTTTACCACCTTTATTACTTATTTAGTTTGGTAGAACTCTCTAGAGTTTGTCTCAGAGATCAAGTCTTGGTTGATGGTTGAGTAACTGCTCTTTGCAACTTTTCCCTGGTTATTTAAATGTTTGGAACATGTATGAATGTTTGGCCCATTCTACATCAAATGATATGTTTTGCTTGATATTTTATGATGTTGGATCTGTTCTGGTTGCATTCAGTGTGTTTGGGCTTAAAACGATTTTGGATGAGTTAATAACTAGCTCCTGGGTTGTTTGAAGCTCAACATGTGTATATTATTTGGTTCTTCTCAACGTCGAATGGTTTCATTATGGTTTTAGTTTGTCAATATGCATCTCAACAATTACTGTTGTGGGTTTATGAATATTAAAAAAAAGAAAGAGAAATGTTGTGTAATCTTGTGTGAGTTTCGTCCTATCATTGTCCGAGTTATGAATTCAAACTTATGAGATATCTTCTTGGTTGTTGGGTTATTGGTCGAGGTCGTATGACAGACTCGGTCCATGATTTAACAATTTCGATTGTGAACTTTTCTAGGTTTAACACAATCTCCAACCCCTGCTGTAGCTTTGAAGTGTTATGTGGTTTTGGGTAAAGAGTTCATTAATAATTCCAGGTGAAGCTAAGGAAGTCTAGGGTTTTGATAAAACTACCCTGTGATTCAACCCTTATTAAACCAACAATGTAAGCTCGAATTGCATGCTACATTCAATGTTTATTTCTGCAAATGGTTTCTTTGTTTGATTAAAGACTACATGAGCTTGGTGAAACCCTTGTGTTGTTTGATGGAACAAAAGACTGGTTGGAACAAAGACATATATTATGGTTGTAAAAATTATGCAGTAGAACTTCTTAACCCAGAAGCAAGTAAATGTTTTAAGTCTGTGATGTATCATGACATATCTCGTTGTGCGTTACTCTGTGTGTTTATGTCGTTTGTCATCAAACTCTTAATGTTCCTTCTCTTGGTCACTACAGGAAACCATTAAAGAACTATTATGGGTTATGGAGCTCTTTTAAATTGGAATACAAGTTTGATAGTGAACATGTTTGATTGTTTGAAATGTGTTTATAGAAATTAATGGCTTGTAATTAGAGCATTTCCATTTCACTCCCTGTCATAGTATTATTTTTCGCACATTATAATCCTATCACTCTCCCATCCCATTATATTTCCATGCTCTCATTACTTGTTAATTGCAAAAAAATAAGATCTACTTTGTAAGGGTCATATTAAGATGAAGAGAATAATGAGTAGGCTTCAAATGTAAGATAATAATTTCATTTAAATGAGAATGTTGCAGCAATGAATTTGATATGACGACAAACGAATAATATTTAGTGATGATTAATTTTTCTTAGATCATTGATATTATATGATTGGATTGCATAAAATGATTATGGAAAAGAACATTATTCGTCTCTTTCCCTTTCATAAATAACATTTTCCATTCATTACGAGCCCTCCACATCCAATATATAATTGATTTTCCTTGTTCAAAGTGGTCATCAGTTACAAAAAAATTGATAACATAACTAATGGATAGATTACTACATGCTTGATTGTTAGCTAGTTAGAACCAATCTCTTAAATTATTTTCTTATGCAAAGAAATTTGATGTATTATTTTCCATCTCATTCAAATTCTAATTTAAGCCTTACTATTAGGTAAATGAGTTTCTTCAGCGAGGAAGTCATGGAAGAGGCATAAACAGAGCTAGAGGACATACTAATTTTTGGCAAAGGGGTAATAAAAGACTGAGATTCTCAATACATTTCGATCTTGATTATGAAGAATTCAATCAATTGCTACAATACTGTTTCCTCAACTTGGCAGGCCAAAGGGCCTTCCATCCACATACTCAACCCAAGATACGTCCATATCAGCTTCATCCTATAGTATTTCAAACGTTCATGTCCCAACTCATGTATCCTTGCAACCAAAAGTCCCGGTTAATGATGTTTGGGGTGATGTTGTTCAACCTCCTTCATGTCATTATGGTGGATGACCCACAATGTCATTACCATTACCACCTCCTCCTCCAATTAAGAAACCTGTCCAACTAATTTCCTTCATTTCATCCCATGCTCACTCTTCTCATTCAAGCTAAAATCTCAAGACAACTATTCCTAAGCTAAATTCAAGTAAGGGGAAACAAATTGCTACCAAATACGAGTCATCTCATAATTCATCTCATTCAGTGACATCCCACACTCATCGTCCTAATGATCACTCCCATGCTTTCAGTAAGGTTCACCCTGAGGCATCCAAGGAACAAAATTCTACTAAGGCAACCTCACATACAAATAGGGAAGTACATACAATGAGGAGTGAAAAGAAGCAAACTACCTCCTATAGAAAATATGGTTTTTGATGTGACAATGTTATTTATGACTGTTGATAGTTTACCTGCATTTTCATCTTTTGGGACTACATGGTGATTATATTTTGACTTTTGGACATCAAGATAATATTTTATTTTTGGCAAACACATTTTACTTATTTGATATATATGGATGACATTTTGGGAGATACAAGGGTTCTTCTAAATTTATATTTCTATGTGTGTGTGTATATTTGATGAGGTGTCATGATTTTTTTTATTTAAATAATATGGAGTAACAAGGAGGAAATTGAAATTTAAGGATAATCAAAAGAAATAAGGGTCCCACCTATTAGTTATTATTTATATTACCCTTTATCTATTTATTATAATTTGTTCCTAAATAACTAAAAGTCATTTATGACTTAATTAAAGTAGTTGAGAACTACCAAAACTACTTTTGAAAAGATGAAAGATGATCACTTGAAGGGACAAAAAGAGAGAGGGAGGTAGGAAAGGAAATTCTGATAAAGGTCTTCTCTTTTACTTGTGAGATTAATTGTTTTCATCCATTTCTAAGTTATCATAGAGTCTTAACCCTTTTGTTGATAGCAAGGACTTATTGAAGGTGGAAAGATTAAGGAATGCTAATCATTTCTTGAGAAGCATGATTCAAAAGGTTTCTCATTTTGTCTTGATAGTCTATTTATTTTGATCTGATTATGAATGAGGTTTTCATTTCTGATTAAGGATATTTTGCAGAGTCAAGCAATGGTGCTTATGTGTCTAGTCTGGTCCAACATCTATACTCTTGGTCTCTTCTTGACATAAGAGTTTTGTGTGTGGTGCTCACCAAATATTTCTAAATTTGATTTTGGTCCTTACCCTCGCAAGGGCATGAAAAAAGGGTTCTGGCTATAACTTGAAATGCAATCAATAAAATGGCTATGCTGATTTTTGGTCTCACTTGTGTATTTTTATGTACTATTTATTAGATTCACACTCTGTTTGTTATTTAATTTCTTATAAAAACAAACAAACATTTTTATTTACTTTCTTTATCTTTAATCATAAAAATACAACATTGGTTCCTAGTATTTTTTTCTTGAGAATCAATTGATTTTTTATTTATTTTGGCTATAAACACATGGTCATAATCCCACTTATCTTACCTTATCCAAGTAAGATTCGAAAATGTTGGTATAAGGTTTTCCATATCTTTCCATCAACACAAGTCAAAGGAGGAGATGAAGTCTTCCATTAACTCTCTGGAAGGGTCATGAATGAGGGAGCTTCCTTTCTTTTCTTTTCTATCCAAGGCGATGTTAAAGTCCCTTGCTGCAACAATTTTTAGAATTCTTGGATCTCTTGGAAGATTGAGGAGGCAATTCCAACCTTGTTGTTTTTCCTGAGGAGTACAAGGCAGGTAGACATTCAAAATAAAAAAAAGACATACTTGAGGGAATGTGAAGTAGATGAGTCTGGAGCCAAAAAGGGGTTTCCTGTCAGATTTCCAAGAAGAAGACTTGTGGATCCCATATGGTACATTGCCACTTGACACTCCATGTGAACTAATTTTCAAAGCTTTTATATATTTCCAAATGAATTCAATATCCTGAAGGACTTATGAATCCTTTTTCTTTGTTTCCTAGAGAAGGGGAAGATGGGGTTTCTCTTCTCTAACTAGTCTTCTGATTAAATCAAGTTTATTTCAGTTTCCCATTCCTCAGCAATTCCATGATATGGCCTTTATTATTTGGAACTAGATTTGGGGATTCTTCCTTTGGAGGAATTGGCTCTACTCTGATTTCTTGATAGTCTTGGTTCTTTCTTCACTACATTATCCAATGTTATTTGTCTTCCAAGTTATTTATCTTGATTGGTTAATGCTTCTCTTATCAGATAATTGGACTTACGTCCAACTTTCTTGGGTTGGGGGTTGGGCACAAAATCATATTCAGAATATCCATTAGAGGGATAAAAAAATACCTTTCCTTCACAAGGCGAAGAGAGGAGCGGGTTTGATTCAGGAATGACAGGAGGGGGATCGAATGGGTCTTGCAAAGGAGGGATTATCTCCTCTACCACATGAATGACCTGATCTATTGAATGCTCTTCTTCTTATTTAGGGGTTGAGAGGGAATTGAATTTGTTCAAAACCAGGTGGTTTGAGGTTTGAGTGAGAGAGGAGGAATTTGTACTAGAGGGAATTCCTTGCGCGAGTCATGACTTCTATGGATTGGAAGAGGCTCCTTGCTGCATCACCTGTCTCTTATTTTATGGCTACTACTATTGGTCATTGGGCTCAACTGCTGTAGATTCTAGGGTTATAATTGGGAAACTTTTTTCAAAATGTCCATATTCATGACATGCCTTGCATTTAAATGGAAGTTGTTTATAGTATGCCTTCTGTATATATGACCAGTTAGCCAAGGTTAGGTTAGTGGCCTTTGAAAGCCATTTTTCTAATTTAACTTCCAGAAAAATTCTTGCACAAGATTGGAGTCCATCCTTGGGCTCTGCTATGTCAATATATTTGCCCAGAGTATTCCTAATGTTCCTGATAGTTTCATAGTTCCAACAATGAAGAGGGAGAAAGGGAAGGATTTCCCAAATTGGGACCACATAGGGAATGTCATTTTTTGGGCTGAAATCAGGGGTCCAACTATTTAGATAGATACCTATAGATCTCATGAAGTAAGGACCACTCCTGAAAATGAGATCTTTGTTTGCTTTTTCTCAAAGAGAAATGCAAAAAAACCCTTAACGCAAAACATGTGGAAGAGGTTGCCTTCGATAAGAGGCCTCTAGTTCTTATCTATCTAGAGTGTCGTGGACTTGGGAGATGGAAAAATACCCGCGAACTGGCCTATGAGTCCATTTTCTGCGAATTGAAGCGATAGGTTTTTGGAGCTGCTATGAACTGGAACTGTCAGAATATAATCCAACTTCTTGTCAAATTTAGGCGACGACTGCTTGATGCATTTAGGAAGAGAAGACACCACGATAGAGAAGGCAACAATATCAGGAGAAGGGGGGGGCGGGGGAGTGGGGAGGGTGTTGACGAATACACCCTTGCCCAGGGTTATAGCCATGCAAACCAGAGGGAGACACACATATAGGGTTTGGGTTTAGCAGAACACACAATTTGATCTGAAATTTCTAGGTTAAAAGAAAAATAACAATAAAATCTTATATTGAAAAAATATGATAGTTTTAATTTATAAAAGTAACATAATATTATTATTATATTAAAAAACCATTATTATTGTATTTTAGTTATTTTATATAGCAATGTTTTAATGTTAACCATGTTTATGAGATTCATTATTAATATTTGTTGTTCTTATACCTAATTTCAATTTTATAATAAAATACAAATGATATATTTACAAGTGGAAGTTTAAGGAATTCCTTATTCTATATCACAAATTCTAATATAACAATAAGTTTCTTCCAAATTAAGGAATTGTTTTACAATCAATATTAAAAATTATATATACATATATATAGCCCTAAGGGTTAGCTCAAGTGGTCTAGAGCCAGTCGTGAGTTTATCAAGCTTGTTGTTGGTCACCAATTTGAATCTCTTGGTTCCCTCGGGGACAAGCCCCTGTAATTAGGGCTGACAATTTACCCCACTTACCATCCATTGATCATGGGGAAGTATTCAGAGGGTTTTCAGTGAGTGTATTTTCTCGAATATATATATATATATATATATATATATATATATATATATATTGTTAGACTACTATTTTTCGTTAGACCAAAACCCACAGGCCTTAGTATTCACCACAATCGTCGGAGTTAAGATCCATGAGAGGGGGTTAACCCATGTCATGAAACTTGCAAGAAGCGTTGAACCCAATGTCCAACAATCTCCCTCCCAATGCATGTTGGGCGAGTTTTGAATTTGAGACTTGTCGCTCTTATACCACTTGTTGGACTATGATTGTCGTTAGACCAAAACATGTAGGTGATAACATCTGCCACAATTGTCGGAGTTAGGATCCATGAGCGGGGATTAACCCATGTTGCGAAACTCGTGGGAAGCGCTGCACCCAATGTACCACTATATATATATATATATATACATATGATGATGATGATGATGATGATGATGATGATTAACGTCCACTGAGACCAATTGGTTTATCATACCTTATGAAGGTGAGATATTACTTCGATTTCTTTAAAATTGTATTTATGTGCTCAAAAAGCATTGAGAGAAGCATTCAAAGATCACCATAGTTTTGAAGACTTAGAAGGTTAGAAAGGTTAGTATTGTGGAAAATATTTTTAAATTGGGATCTAATTTAAGAACATGAAGGGAAATCTAAGAGGAAATGCTTTTCATCTTCAACCCTCCTAGTGTCACACAGATGCTAGATTATTTCATCCCACAATGTTTTTGGAATTGTCCAACGCCCAATTTCACTATGTATGTAACATCCCCACTATAATACCCAGTTTAATTAATGCTTATGTAGATATAATGCATGGCTACGACCAAAGCGATGTAATATGTGAATTGTATTTCCTTGTTTTAATAATAAAATGTGATGCCAGCTACTAAGGGGACATGGAAAAGAGATGGGGGATGAATTAATCCACAAGAGATGGGAGTGTCTAGGATAATGGCCAAGAGGGGTACAAGGGGGAAATTACCCATGTATATTGATTTAACCCATTTTCCTAAATTTGCTATTGCATAGGGGCCTTCCCATTTCTGATTGAGTGTTCCCAAAGCTAATCATTGAATACATGTAAGAGGGTGGGCGTGAGTGGTCACATCCCAAAGTTATTGGGCACATGGGGGTTGAGTACAATCAACTTGGGGAAGAGTGTGAGTCAAGAAAGGCAAGCCGAAGAGAGGAAATTTGTATGGGTGGGGAGAGCAGTTTTTAGTGAAGGGAAGTTTTATGCATGAGAGAAGGAGGGGAGCAAGAAACAAAGGTGGAATCTGATACAACCATGGAGGGATAATTCTAGAGCAAGCTGAAGTGTAATTGGAGTGAATTGGAGATGGAAAAACTAAAGAGCCAGGTTTTTAGGCCTGAAGAGTGAACTCTTGTGTGAGTTGCACTAAAACAACAAGTGTTCGCTGTTGTGTTGCTGATAGTTTTCGTAGTAGCAATTTCCTTTGAGTTCCCAACTGAGAGATTCCTAGCTAGTTGTGCCAGAGAGACCTTGATAAAAAAATGGGACACCCAAGGGTATGATATCATTGAAGGGGCACATTCCTTAGGTTGGATAGGTCAAGAGGAAGAGAGCTGGTGGAAAATCGAGACAACTGTAGGAAAATATCAGTTGGGTTGAGAGTTTATAAGCTGTGAGTGGAACGTGTGAGACCACCCTCTTTTGTGGATTGCTAGCCTCAACTCAGGGGTGTCTAGCTGTAGATATTTGGAGCAATCAGTCTATGGTTGGGTGGAACATCTGTCCCATGCAACTGGTTGCACAACTGTTGTTATGTTAAATCATGTGTTTAATTGTTGTGCATGAACTCTGTGTATTTGGAAGTGATTTATATGCTACTGTAATGAGTTGTTTAGTTTCATTTAATGTTTATTATTATCATGTTGTAGATGCTTCTATGTTGTGTCTCTGGGAAGTAGCTAAATCTATTCTAATTCGTAGCTGTAAGCTATAGGAAATCAATTAACTGTAAATGAATAAATTAGTTAGCATACTTTTTTCATTTTTAAGAGTATTCTGCGTCGTAATATCACTAAGAAGGGTCGGGGAATGTTACATTATGGTATTAGAGATTCAGGTTCAAACATCGAGCTTGTATGGGACAATATGGCTGTGAATTCTTGAAATTCGTTGTTGCAGATTTTGTCTATGACCAATTTGGGGGAAAAATGAGATTTTAGAGAGAAATCCCAAATTACGTGAGTGAAATTCGAGTTTTAATGGTCACTTGTAGAGCTACATGAAGTTTGGAGAATCGACGACTGATATTGTGTTTGATCTCATGATTGATGACCAAGATTCATCATGATAAATTTAAATTTTTTTAAGGATTCGACCATTTGAAAGGTTGATGGGATCGACAACCAGGATTAAATCGAGAGTTGTGAAAGGGAGTGAAGCCTTACGGGCTTCGAAGGTCCAGGACTCCAGGATGTTAGAAATTCACAACACTCTAATCCCGTCGAAGGCAACCTGCTGACATGGTTACCAGAGAGTTTGACCGACAACTAAATGTTTCTTATCCGCTATTGTGGGATACGCCTTATCGTTAAACCATGGACAATTTTTTAGTCATGAAGTAACATGGGTCACAGATATGAGGATCTTCAGGATCCTTCCTGACCATTGGATATACACTATGGTCAAATTCGACGTTGACTCACTTCCAGAGTGAAAAGGGTTTACACGGCCGGAACTCCCTAAATGCCGAACTTGCGAAGTGATGTGGGCCATAGATATAAGGATCCTTCGGGACCCTTCTTGACCGTTAGATTGAGTATAGTGGAAGGATAGGGTAAGAAATACCTTTAATCGACAACAAGTAATCATCCTTGCTTTATGACCTTTCTGGTAGGTAAAAATTCGAGACTTAAATGAGTTAAGACCTGTAAGGGATGCGGAGTCGTGAAGTAACGCAAGCCATATATGCGAGTTACGGTCATTCGACGTTTACCCACTCTAGGCGCGAAAGAGTTTTGAATGACCAGAATCCCTGAACGCTGAAATCACGAACCAACATGAGCCGATGATCTAGGGATACTTTGGGATCTATCTCAACTGTTGGATATTCAAGTGGAAGGATAGCGTAAACACTTCGGTGAAGTATTACTACATGAAGCGTAAGTTACAAGAGGTAAGAATATTCTGAAGGCCGAAGACCGGAATACATGGCGAGGAATTCCAGAACTTCGGAGCTCTGTGACTACGAAATATTTGGCATGTTAGTGCACAGGCTAAACCCTGAAGCAATGAAGGCTAGAGTATGTGGCGAGAGTTCTAGAACTTCAGAATTCCAGGACTCCGAGAGATTCGAGGGTATAGGAGGATGTGTTAAATGCCGAAACGTCGAAGCACTGAAATTTCCCTTGTCGAAGTGTCCAACTTCAATATATTGTGAAGTAAAGAACAACCCCAGCTGTCCATCACAACTAATGATTAAGCCATAGTCATCGATCATCTGGTTTTGGAGGTGACTAGGATTCGCCTGAGTTGTGGGATGTGGAGATCAAAGCATCCATCAAGGACATAGATCAACGAAGGAGAGAGAAAACACATTTGAAGTTGTAAGGGTGTTAATTATGAGGAGGTCGTGCCCTTTGATCAAGATCGTTGGATTGCTCGGTAATGTGTTGACAAAGGATCAATGTGCGCAATGAGGAAGGAGTTAACAAGCGGTCACGTTGGAATGTGTGAACCATAGATCTCGATGATTGATTAAGTCGTGAACGTTGATGAAAATGCTCGAGGAGTGCGAATTTAGTGTAGGACCCTTGCCAAGTGTAAACCTTGTGTTAGGTGAAAACAAATCTTAACTGTCAGATCTCAGGGTTGATCGATCCCCACCATATATTTTGGAGCGAGAGGAGAATTCGGGACTTCGGGGCTCAGAAGATGCTGTATAACTGTACAAGAACGATGAAGGGGCTGACATTCGTGAAGACTGGGAGATATTCCCTGCAAACTGCAACCACGCCATCATCGGGAGATGAAGAACCAGGTCACGACCATGCCATGTCATATGGCGTAAGAGAAGTGAAGCTACGTGGCGAAGGGGATGGGCATTGGTTAAAGTCACCCAGAACACTTCAAAAGGCTGTAACTTTCAAACCTGAGCTCAAATTTGAGCAAACAAATAGTCGTTGGAAAGGTCTTGAGGAGTAGAAGACATTTGTCAACCCAATATTTTTATTTGGGAAATCAAATTTCTCAGAAATTAATAAATAGATTTCTGTAGCAGTAAAAAGAGTGGAATTGTAGCATGTAGTTGTTGTAACTTTTCACTCAAAATTCAGATTGATGCATGAGTATAGTTGTTGGGAAGCTGTTTTGGGGAGGAATGCATCAATCAAATCAAAATTTGAATTGGTGCAATATTTCCTTCATAAATTGATGAAGAAATAACCTGTATTCTATATGGTGAAATGTTTTATGCTATGCACATTTCTAACAATAATTATTTTATGCACATTTCTCACAGAATTAGAGGCACACAAATAAACTTTAGTTCTTATATGAGGACTAGAGTCATGGAAGATGATCAAGGATCTTACAACCATGAGGAAGAGATCAAAGGTCTGCATATCAACATGGGGAATGATGAGATAGAGTCAAATGGAAGAAGATATAGGCAAGAACCTGTCACTATCAAAATTCTACATAGGGAAGTGCAGACCTACAAGGATGATAATTAAAGGGAAAAATGATCAAAGGAATAAATGTTTTAAGACACCCTTTTTTAGAAATAACTCCCAAGAAAATAAAAAATATCACGAAGCAAAAGATGATCAAAAGAATGAAGATTCATTTGAGAAAATGCCAAGAAAACAACTTGTTCAATGTTGGGGATGTGAAGGGAATCACTTATAGAGGGACTGGCCTCATAAAGGACAAAGAATGAGGATTGCCCACAACATTCAAAAGGCTAAAACAATGAAAGATGTGGGAGGAAACATGCCAAGGATTTATCTAGCCTTGGACAAAAAGCAGGTAAAATATCAATCCCCCATGATCGAAGTGGAAGTAAGATTGATAACGAAGCCATAGCAATTTTAATTGATTTAGGAGCTAGACATAGTTACATAAATGCTAACATTGTTGAAATATTTCACTTGCAAAGAAGTAAGCAAAAGAAATCTTGGTTAGTTCAGTTAGCCATGGGAGCTAAGAGAAAGATCAATGAGTTGGTTAAAGATTGTCAAATGGACATGAATAGACTCAACATGAAGATAGATGTAAACATCATACCATTGGGTTCATATGACTGTCTAATTGGCATGGATTGGTTGGAAAAAGATCACATTGTCCTAGAATGTTACAACAAGACAATCACATGTCTTGATGAGGAAGGGAAACAAGAAAAGATTCAAGGCATTCCAAGAGTTGTAGTTGTGAGCGAGATTGAAACTATGCAATTGAAGAAGAGATTTTGGAAGGGATATTAGATGTTTGCAGCCCATATGGAGGAGGAAACCAAAGACAAAGTGGAAATCGTTGAATACCATCCGGTCTTGAGGAATTTTGAAGATGTTTTTAGAGAAATTACAGGATTTCCACCCAAGAGAGATATTGATTTCTCTATTGATTTAGTGCCAAGATCTGCTCCGATGTCTAAGACACCATACATGATGGATACACCATAATTGAAGGAGTTACAAATGCAACTTGAAGAGTTGTTAAAAAAGGGGTATATACGCCCAAGTGTGTCACCTTGGGGAGCCCCGGTTCTTTTGGTGAAGAAGAAAGATGGAACCTTAAGGACATGTATTTATTTCATGCAACTTAATAAGGTTACCATAAAGAAAAAGTATCCTTTGCTCATAATTGACGATTTGTTTGATAAGTTGAAGGGTGAAAGAATATTTTCCAAGATTGACTTGAGATCAATTTATCATCAAGTAAGGATAAAGGAAGAAGACATTAACAAGACATCATTTAGGACAAGATATGGGCATTATGAATTCACGGTAGTGCCATTTGGGCTATCAAATGCTCCAACAATTTTTATGTGTCTGATGAATGGAGTGTTCAGGGAATACCTGGACAAGTTTTTGATTGTATTCTGAGATGATATACTCATCTATTCTAAATAAGAAGAGGAACATGAGAAACATTTAAGAATGGTATTGCAAGTTTTAAGAGAGCATAAATTGTATGCTAAGCTAAGTAAGTGCATATTTTACCAAAAGAATATTCACTACTTGGGGCATATAATTTCAACAACATGAATAGAAGTTGACCATGAGAAGATAGAGGCCATTAGAGGATGGACAACACCAAAGAATGTGACAGAGGTCAGATCATTCATGGGTCTTGCCGGTTATTACTGAAGATTCATAAAAGGGCTCTCAAAGATTGCAAGTCCAATTACTTCTTTGCAAAAGAAGGGAACGAAGTTCGAATGGAATTCCAAGTGTGAAAAGAGTTTTCAATAGTTGAAGGGAATATTGACAAGTGCACCAATATTGAATATTGCAGATCCAAACAAATATTTCATTGTGTGCACTGATGCATGCAAAGAAGGACTTGGTGGAGTTCTCAGTCAAAAGGACCATGTGGTATGTTATGAGTCCAAAAAATTAAAAGAGCATGAGAGGAATTATGCTACACATGACTTGGAGTTAGTAGTGATTGTACACGCATTGAAAATGTGGAGGTATTAATGGGTAAGAAATCCGCGCTAAGGACAAACCCCTATGGTCTGAAGCATTTGTTTGGACAACCAACACTAAATGCTACGAAAACTATATGGCTGAAATTTCTGAGTGAATATGACTTCAAAATTAAGCATATAAAGGGAAAGGAAAATCAAGTGGCTAACACACTCAGCAGGAGAGCTCATGAAGTGCATATTGCAGCCATTAGCATGTACACGATAGATCTGAAGGACAAAATTGTTGCAACAACAAATTCAGATCAAAGGTATTTAAAAATAAAAGAGACATTACATCAAGGTAATTTTCAACAAAAACTTAATTATTATGAGATGAAAG
This sequence comes from Picea engelmannii, assembly GCA_009831015.1. Lineage (NCBI taxonomy): Eukaryota > Viridiplantae > Streptophyta > Pinopsida > Pinales > Pinaceae > Picea > Picea engelmannii. The sequence goes on along the minus strand of ML797210.1, from coordinate 8,281 downwards.
AAGATGTAATTCTCATGTACAAAGGTAAGGTGTATGTGCTGAATTTCGAGGAGCTGAAAAATGAAATGTTGAAGGAGATGCACAATGTGACATATGCCAAGCACCTAGGATATCAAAAAACAATTATAGCAGTAAGAAGAAAATATTTTTGGCCAGGAAAAAAGAAAGAAGTGGCTGATTACATAGCGAGATGTCTAGAATTCCAAAAGGTAAAGACATAACATAGACACCCATCAAGTTTTCTACAACCATTTCCCATTATGGAGTGGAAGTGGGGGGTAGTTACAGGTGATTTTATTACTAAACTTCCTAGAAAAGTGAAGAAACATGATTCCATCATGGTGGTGGTGGATAAATTGACTAAAGCAACATATTTCATTCCAGTAAAGACTACACACAAGGAAGTAAATATTGCAGAAATTTATATGAGAGAAGCTGCTAGGCTACATGGAGTGCCTAAGGCAATAGTTTCAGACAAAAGTTCAAAGTATACTTCCAATTTTTGGAAGGGTTTGTTCAAGGGCTTTGGGAAAAATTTAAATCTTAGTACAATATATTGTTCAGAGTCAGTTGGGAAAACATAAAGGACTAATAGGATAATTAAGGACGCTTAGAATGTATGTGTTGGATCAACCATCAAAGTGGGAAGATTATATTCATTTAGTTGAATTTTCCTACAACAATGGGTATCAAGCCTCATTGAAAATGAGTCTATTTGAGGCATTGTATGGCAGAAAATATAACACACCAGTGAGTTGGGATAATCCAACAGACAAAGCAACTGGCCATAATTGTTAAAAGAAATAGAAGATCAAATGGAGAAGATAAAGCATAATTTGAATGCTGCCCAAGATAGGTAGAAAATTTATGCAGATAGGAACAAATTTTTCAGAGATTTTAAAGTGGGAGAACATGTGTTTTTGAAAGTGAAGTCAAAGAGAAGCTCGCTAAGATTAGGAAGTTTCCTAAAGTTGGAAGTAAGATATTGTGGGCCTTTTGAAATATTAGAAAAGATAGGGCCAATTGCATACATGTTAGCTTTGCTTGCATCCATGAGAGTGCATAATGTATTTCATGTGTCATTGTTAAAGAAATATCTGACTAATCCTAACCACATAATTGATTTGAATGTGATCTAGGTGGAGCACGAAGGGGATTTCCAGGTGGAACCAGTATGCATCCTGTACCGGAAATTAAAAGTACTCAGGAACAAAGCCATAGGGATGGTAAAGGTTCAATGGACCTGCTACGGTCCTGAAGATGCTACACGAGAATGTGAAGAAAACATGCGGGCATAATACCCACAAATTTTTGACAGTTTTGAAGAAAACATAATGCAAGACTCCATTTTGAGCAACTATATTCGAAAACCACATCTCTGAGTCTTAACCAACAGCGTTGGGGACCTTGATAAAATAATGGCTCATTCCTTCGGTTAGCCTTGATAAATGGATGGTACATCCCTTGGGTTAACCTTGATAAACAAATGGTGCCTTCCTTGGGTCGACGAGTTGAGAGGAACACGAGATTTTGGTTGGAGTTGTTGCTGGTGTTGTTGAAATTGTAGTTTTTTTTTCTTCTAAGTATTGTGATGTAAATTTTCATATATGTATATCGACATAGAGTGCACTGAGGACGATGCACAATTGTAGGGGAGGGGGAATGTAACATCCCCACTATAATCCCTAGTTTAATTAATTCTTATGTAGATATAATGTGTGGCTACAACCAAAGCGATGTAATATGCAAATTGTATTTCCTTGTTTTATTAATAAAATGTGATGCCACCTGCTAAGGGCACATGGAAAAGAGATGGGGGATGAGTTAATCCACAAGAGAGGGGAGTGTCTAGGATAATGGACAAGAGGGATCCAAGGGGGAAATTACCCATGTATATTGATTTAAACCATTTTCCTAAATTTTCCATTGCATAGGGGCCTTCCCATTTCTAACTGAGTGTTCCCAAAGCCAATCATTTAATACATGTAAGAGGGTGGGTGTGAGTGGTCACATCCCAAAGTTATTAGACACATGGGGGTTGAGTACAATCAGCTTGGGGAAGAATGTGAGTCAAGAAAGGCAAGCCAAAGAGAGGAAATTCGTATGGGTGGGGATAGCAGATTTTAGTGAAGGGAAGTTTTAGGCATGAGAGAAAGAGGGGAGCAAGAAATAGAGGTGGAAGCTGATGCAACAATGGAGAGAGAATTATAGAGAAAGATGGAGCGTAATTGGAGCTGGAAAAACTGAAGAGCCAGGTTGTCATGCTTGAAGAGTGAACTCCTGTGTGAGTTGCACTCAACTAACAAGTGTTTGTTGTTGGTTTACTGACAGTTTTCCTAGCAACAATTTCCCTTGAGTTCCCAGCTAAGAGATTCCTAGCTTCCTGTGCCAGAGAGACCTTGATAAACGAATGGGACACCCGAGGAACTGAGATCGATGAAGGGGTACATTCTTTGGGTTGGACAGGTCAAGAGGAAGAGAGTTGGTGGAAAATCGGGACAACTGTAGGAAAATATCAGTTGGGTTGAGAGTTTATGAGCTGTGAGTGGACTGTGTGAGACCACCCTCTTTTGTGGATTGCTAGCCTCATCTCAGTGGAGATTGACTGTTGAGATTTGGAACAATCAATTTATGGTTGGGTGGAACGTCTATACCATGCAGTTGGTTGCACAACTTTTGTGAAAAAATAAGTGTCTTATATTGTTGTTATGTTAAATTATGTGTCTAATTGTTGTGCATGAACTATGCGTATTTGGAAGTGATTTATATGTTGTTGTAATGAGTTGTTTAGCTTCATTTCATGTTGATTATTAGCATGTTGTAGATGCTTCTATGTCGTGGCTCTTGGCAATAGCTAAATTTGTTTTAATTCGTAGTTGTAAGATACAGGAAATCAACAATTGTAAATGAATAAATTAGTTAACATTTTTTTTTCATTTTTAAGAGTATTTCACGCTGTAATGTCATTCAGAAGGGCCAAGGGACGTAACAATGTAGCCCGTGAGAGTTTTTTCTTATTTTAGCAATGTTGATTTTCTCTTTTGCACTTCTCAAAACTGAGAGGTAATTTTGATCTTCTAAATTAGGGTTGACCACCTCCTTGTAGTATCTTAGTTTCCTTTAATCCTCTAATTATTTATCACACCACATATTCTCCTTAAATTTAGAAGTGATAATATTTGTAATATTATCGGTATTTTGCATGATGTCTTCTTTTTGTATTCCCCAATAATTTAGCCAAGATTTGACATCTTTATGCCATCCTTTCTTGAACCGTTGGTGGTTTTGGCTAGAGTTTGAAGCAATTTTGGGAGCCTATTGTAGTCTATGTTGTTTATCTTGTTCTGGTAAGTTAAATATCTAATCATAACAATATATAAATTAAATAATTTTAAGAGAAAACTTGATTTTTTATTCTTAAAATTTATGGATTAAACCATTTTCAATATGCCAAATAATATTTTAAAATTAATTCACCTTGATAATACATTATTGAAAAAAAGACTTCAGATTACTTAATTTTATGAAAGCACACATATGAAAAGAGATAAAGGGCATTGGTGTTTATTTAAGAGTTAGAACTATTGTGTAATTATCTTTTCATATTACTTAATTTTATGAAAGCACACATATGAAAAGAGATAAAGTGCATTGGTGTTTATTTAAGAGTTAGAATTATTGTGTAATTATCTTTTCATATTAGTGAAGGAAGATGAGAAAAAGTTAATAATAATATATTTTTTGTTTAAAGAAAATAATCATTAATGATATATTTAATCTTTTTTTAGTTTATTTGATATTACAAATTTGAAAAATACAATCTAAAAACAATATTAAAATAACATATAAAAACACTATTAAAATAACATATAAAAATTCGGTATAGATTATCTTAAACATTATATTAAAAAATACCATACATAATTATTGATATTTAAACCCAACCCCTAAGTGCATTGCATAAATCATGAGAGAAGACAACACAACCAAACTTATAATGGAGGAAACCATGGATTGCAGTGTCAATCAAAGAGAAATTTAAAAAAATCCAAGACTTTCCTTGTAGTGCCAATGAAGTACCAGGTGAAGGTTTGTTGAATCATTGGAGAAATATATAATGAATTTTTTTACTCTACTAGTAAAACTCAACGAAGATGGTAAATACGTGCAAAAATCAAACAAACCTCATTATAGAAGAAGACACTGTATGCGAACACATCAGAGGTTCTTGTGCCTTACAATGTTGAAAATGATGACTATTTAATCATTCAACATTTAAGTTATGTGGAGGGATGAGGAAATATTTTTGTGTATTTGAATACGATGGATAATATAATGTTTCCTTTTGATGGTAAGAACATGGATGTTGTATCCACAATTAATCCTAAGGAATGGAACAAAATTATAACAATGATAGAGCATAGGTAGCTAAAGGGCTTGCCTTTGTCATGTCAGTTTTGGATAATTTCACAAGATTGAATCAACCCATAATTAGAGAAAGATGTAAGAATTGAGAGAGAGACCCAACTATTTGACAAAATGATTTCCAAGGTTTGAGAGAAAGACCCAACTATTTGACAAAATGATTTCCAAGGTTTGAGAGAGGATGCCTACCCATTGTTTGAAGAAATATTTGGGAAAAAAAAGAAAAAAAAAAAGTCTTGGTTTTCATTTGAGAAAGTACAATGTACAAATCTTCGTGAAAAGATTTTTTGAACATTATCTTTTTGGAGGAGGTGTTTAGATTAGAAAATATTTGGACAATGTGAAGGTTAGGTAAGTAATTGATTGCAAAGTGGTTGTACACTTGTTATTTTAGAGATCTATATTCCAAAACACACATGCACTATTACGTTTGATGGCTCCTCAATCATGAGCTTTAATTGTGGAGAAATTAGAAGACACTACTGTTATCGGACAAATCGGTAAGTGCGGACACAAACTAATCTCCCTAACTTCCACAGGAAGCTAGAACAAAACAAGACAAAATACAAACTTCACCTTAGACTT
>ML797209.1:288919-353223 GCA_009831015.1 Picea engelmannii | reverse complement strand
GAAAGGAATTCATGTAATATTCAAAGCAGGGAAATGAGAAACCAAGTAAAGGTATAGCGAAATTCAACTAAAAAGAGTCAAATATATTGAAATCTCTATGTAGATGGCTTGAACAACCTCCAAGGGATGGTCATCAAAGAAGAACAAACAAACCCCAACTTCAAGCCATTACATCCCTTCACAAGGCATTATTTACTCTATTTTCTTTAATATTTCGATTACCTATACTGATAATTATGTCCCTTGGGATATTAGTTGGTCTGTTATCTATGGCCAAGAATAGGATAGTTCACTATGTTAATATCATTTTTGTAATATGTCATAAACACCCTGCTATGGGTGTGTATAAATGTCGTAACTCTTCTAGCTAATGCAGAAACATCTACAGTTAATCAAGTGTTGAGGGCAACACATGTTTGAAGAGGAGGGGCATGTTAAGCCCTAGATAAAGCCTTAGTTATTGAGTTGTTACATTTATATTGTTATAGTAGTGTTGTCGACTAGACCCTTTAATTGTAATTGTACCCTTTGTCTCCTATATATACCAAGGAGACCTAGTTTTAGAATCATCTCATATTGTACATTTGTTCTATTGAAAAATGAGGTCACCCCTCTAACAGGCTTATATTTCATTCTTATATATAATTCTCAAGGCGTGGAGTTAATTATCTTTCTATTTTCAGGATATTTGGGTGTTTGTTACCTGGCAGTAGTCGTCATCTTATTCTCTTTTGCTATGCACACCTAGTTATATCATGAGAAGCCATCGATGAACAAGTAGACCGCCATGACCACCATTTGGTCTAAGACATCATCATTGGAGTGGGATGCAAACTATGTTCAATCCCTGGAAATCCACATAGACCCTTATTCCTCATCCTACCTTTTTGTCTTGAATGACTATTAGGATGATCTAGTCATACTCTTCTGCTAGGAAGATCAAGCCAGTTGCAAGCATTTTGTCAATTTCCTCCTTTTCTCTTTCTTTTATCCTTGGTTTCATCCTATGTGGTATTCTATTGATGGGTTAGGCATATGACTCAAGCTCTATCCTCATCTCCCCAAGTTCCCCTTTTATTCCTTTTAGGTCCATGAAGCTCTAGGGGAATAAGTCTACATATTATTTGAGTAAGATTGCAAACTCAAACACCATTGCATCATCCCAGTAGTCCCCAATAGATGTTAGTTGAGGTTGATCCTCTATGTCAATGTTGATCTGCTTTACCTTCAAGGGTTCTCAATGGATCTTTCTTGCAAGATCCTTCGTTATTTCCTTCACTGCTTTTTCACCTCTAGAGTCTTGGAAAGAAATGTGCCTCAAATTTTCTTTATCATCCTCTTCTTTTGGCTCTTCAGTTATTTTGGTGAAACACATGAAATCCTAGTGTTTATCCACCCACTCATGGATCAATTAATTATGTGGTTGCTTGTGTCGAAGAACCTCACATACATAATTTGATGATCAATCCATCATGTCATCAAATAGAAATGACTTTATTGACTTCAGGGTAGAAGTGGTATTGAAAACCTTACCTATGTAGGAAAACATCAAGGAGAATCCATCCCCGATATCTTTCCACTTACGAGTCTATCTCCAAACATCCTCGTGTAAGTACCAGGCCTTAGTAACCCTGAGGGTTAGCTCAATTGGTCTAGAGTTGAACGTGAGTTTATCAAGCTTGTTGTTGGTTGCAGGTTCAAATCTCTTGATTTCCCCGAGGCAAGGAAATGTAATCAAGGCTGATGGTTTACCCCGTTTACCATCCATGGATCATGGGGAAGTATTCAGAGGGTTTTAGTGAGTACATTTCCTCAAAAAAACAAAGTATCGGGCCTTAGTGATAGACCCCTAGGTGTGAATGAATTTGTGGACCCAGAACTATTATGGGAAGTTGTCCTTGACCCACTTTTGGACACACTTGTCTCCACACAAGACCGGCACTGTCTTCCTCTCATAAACCTTTGGGAAGTTGATTGGATCCTCTCATGCCCTTGGAATGTCAATTACTTGATACATTGTAGGGGTAACAAATTGGTGTTGTAAGGCTAGTTGGACTTCCTTCCAATGCTCAAGGAAATATGTGTATGTTTCCCACCATCCAGATGGGATGGATCTTAATGTGACATCTAAGGCCAGCATCAATTGTTCTTCTTGAATGGTTAAGCACAAATCTTATGTAAACCCCTCCACGTACCTCGTGCCATTAAATATATAGGGATCATTCAACCAATACCAATCTATTGGACATACCTATTAATGGTGCAATGGTGAAATGACATCTCGTGGTTGTACTCTTGCTAGTCATGAAGAGCCTCATGGTTGTCTGAGTCATAGGAGTAAATCCTCCTCCAGTTGAATACCCCATCGATGGTGGGATCGATGTACTCATCCCTCATACCTTCTATCAAATTATATATTTGATCCATAGTTATCCCATCCATGGCACCATCCACTGGTTGTATATATCTCTCCCCCCTTACAATGTCAATAAGTTGTATTACCTAAATCCCACCTGCCTCAAACAACATCTCCCACATTTTCAAATTGATTGCGTCCTCACTGTCCTTGGCCCACTTAAAACCCAACAAGGCGAAATAAGTGTCCTCATTGACGATTTTGATGACTTCAAAATCCACCACTATTTTAACAATGCGCGGATTAACATCGACATCCTCCAAGCAACTAATATGATATATTATTCAATTCACTAGCCACAACTAGATGGGTGAGTACACTAATCTCCCCATCATTTCCCATGATTTATCTAGGAGGATGTTCACATCAAATCCCAAATCTAACATGACACCTTGTACTTCATATCCATGGATTTGAACATCCATCTTAATCTCAGTAGGCCAGGGTTTTTTCTTTCAACTAATTCGTTAATTTTTTCTCTCTAGCAAGGGGGCGTAGATAGGTTCTTCCTTCCCCTCCTTAATCAACTTATTAAGAGTTGATCACAACTTCCTTCTTAATTCTTCATTATTTAGGATCCTAATGAGGGTTCAGAAGAACTCTTGAATCCATTATATTGGGGCTCTCTCCCCCTTAGCCTTCTATTGTGATCATGTGTTATGTTACTGCGACACCTGGTCAAGAGAGTTCCAAGTTGTTGAATCGCTTCTTGTACCATGGTCCATTGTAACAATTTCTTCTCTTAGTTCCTATAAGGCCACTTTGTAGTAAGCCTTATAACTTGTTGCATGGAACCCAAGGTTTGAAGGAGCTGCTTTCTGTATCTAGGGAAACTTTAGTCGGGCATCAACAACTCCTATTCTAGCCTCTCCTCTAGTCAACACATTGATCTTAGGTCCTCCAACATCTACAATAGGTCATGGCTTGGAGTTGACTAAATTTGCATTTCTTTGTTTGGCTATAATCTTCTATTTGTCTATCAGGTCTAGACAATCTTCCATCACATGCACATGGGGATGTAGTGGCCACATCTTGCTCTCTTTAGTTGTGGGTAATATCGAGAGATGTGCCACACTTCATCATCAATATAACATCGGATGGGGCCTATGTGTCCACCATTCCTACCTCCCCTATATCCTCCTCTATATCCACTACTATACACACGTCCATATCCTCCTCGACCTCCTTCAATCACCCCATAATTTATCTCCTCTACCTGAAAGGAGCTTCTCTCGAATTGCTTTGTTAATGCCTACAAAGCATGAAAATTGTTTGTTATGTGAGTGTTCACCCTACATAGATAACAGAGCATGGTGGAGGGGGCATAAGTATACTTTTGTAACATTGGGCAGAGATGAGGGGTGTTGTCATAGGTTATGTGGGTCTCACAATATTTTCTCGCCACATTGCTTGGGAACCTTATTGGTGGCAGTGTCGGGTTGGGTGCTAGAAACTTGACTTTTAGTCCATGGTAGTGATTCGTCATGTGTCCTTCTATTTTGCACACAATACACCACATTTGTTCCCTTATAGTTTTAGCACAGTTCATTTCATGAATCTAATCTATCAAGGTTGGTATTTACAACTAGAACTAGGCAAGCTTAGTCTTTGAGCTAGTTGATGGATCAGTGTGGATGATTGTCTCCTTTCCTAGAATGAAATGTTTCCATTGACGATGGGCTTGCACAATGGAATACATTTCCTTGTCATAGGTGGGATATTTCTGGATGGTATCTGAGAGTGTCTCACTATGGTATGCTATTGGATTACTGTGTTGAGTGAGAACTGTGCCTATAGCATAGTCGGAGCTAACAATCTCAATCACGAACAGTTGTTGCAGATCGGGTAAGGAGAGTACTTGAGCTAAGCACAAGCGATGCTTCAAATCATCAAATTCTCGTTGTTGTGCCTTCCCCCATGCAAACTTTTCGTTGCCACCACCCTTGGTCACTTAGATGAGGGCCCATCCAAGATGGGAGAATCCCAACACAAACCTTTGATAGAAGTTGGCAAGTCCCAAGAAACTATGAAGCTCGGTTAGTGTGGTCGAGGCTGGCCAGTCACAGATGACTTGGATCTTAGTTGGATCCACATGTACCCCATGCTCATCAACAATGTAGCCCAAGTATTGGACTTTGTTCATGCCAAAGGAGCATTTTTCCAAGTTGGCATATAGCTTGTGCTGCCGCAGAGTGCTCAAAACCTATTGAATATGCTGCATGTGCTCCTCACAAGTTTCGTTGAAGATGAGGATGTCATCCAGATATACCAACACAAAAGAATTGGTGAAGGGTCTCAATACATCATCCATCAACCTCATGAAAGTTGTTGGTGCATTTGTTAAGCCAAAGGGCATGACCAACCATTCGAAGATACTTTCTTTAGATTTGAAAGTTGTCTTCCATATATCAGTTGGTTCGATGGGAACCTGGTGGTAGCCAGACTTTAGGTCAATCTTGTTGAAGAAATTTTTCCCCTTGAGTTGGTCAAGAAGGTCATAAATTTGGGGAATTGGGTATCAATTCTTGACTGTGATTTTGTTTAATGCTATGTAATCAATGCATAGCCATCATGTCCCATCTTTCTTCTGCACCAATACAACCGGGCTTCTGCAAAGGGAGGAGTTGGGTCATATGTGCCCCTTTTGAAGCAGTTCTTGGATCTGGTGCGTGATTTCATCATTTTCCATCAGCAAGCAATGATAGATTGGTCCATTAGGCAGAGGTGCACCAGGGGTTATATCAATTGGATGTTTGACTTGGCAGTGCATCGATACCCTAGTGGGTGAGGAGAATATTTCTTTGTACTCTTCCACGATCCCGTCCACTTGCTTATGTTGCAAAGAGAGGCTCTATGTAGAGGTCATGGATGTGGCGGTGACCTTCTGCTCACTTCAAGCATAGATCACAAAGAAGACGAACTTCTTGGTCTATGAAATGACCTTATTACATTTTTTAGCAGAGATTAAAGAAATAACGATAGGTGGGGCTACCTCTAGTATCATGTACAATTGTCTACCCAACGTAATAATAACAATGCGGGGTCTAAACTCATACACAACATGTCGCTTCCACAAATATGGTTGGCCTAAAAGAACGTCACAAAATTCAAGGGGAACAATATCACACAATACCTCATCTTTGAAGGGCTTGATGACACGATCCAGGTGGATATTGGTGGACACCCACCTTTTCTGACTGGCTCAAAAGAGTTTTCTGGCAAATTTGGCAATTTACTATTTTTAGCAGTTTTTAACTTCCAGGGCCATTTTGAGGGCCCGAATGAAGGTTTTTCATGATCGAGGTTCTCAATGATAGCCAAAAGAATAATTGAGCCCCCAAAATGAAACTCCTCGACGATACCTTTCCAACGAGCTATCACACGCCTAAAACAAAGATCGTATGCAAAAGTTATGACCACGGGAAGTTGATGTACTCACTTACCCAAACGGGGCCCACATGACTTTTGGTGCTTCATCTTCTAGGGTTAGGTTTTTGGATGTCTAGGGATTTTGGAATTCCGGTTTATTTTTAAAAAGCCTTCAGAGCCTCATTGTAATCATCTTCTTGCGAATGCGAGTAGCTGTCACATCTCTTCTCAGAGATAAGCTGCCACCATTCTAGCGAGTCTTTCACTCTGTATTTTTACAGTCTCTATACATTTTTTTCATTAATAGAAATCGTGTATTACTGTATATCTGTGTTTATGGTTGCATCTCTGATAAATTTATGTTATATTATTGAATATCTGCGATATCTCTGTGCATTTCTTTGTTATATCTCTGCTCTCATTTCGTGCCGAAAATAATCCAGATCAGTGGTATTAGAGTAGGCTGCTCTTGATCGTTTTTTCAGTGCATGTCCTCGACGAGGTCCGAGTATAGAAAGTTGGGTCTCGAGCTTGTCTCTCTTGAAGACAATCGCTCTTGCACACCCAAGAAACCCTCAATGGCGAAAGAAAAGAAAAACGATGGAGCAGACGATCCTATCAATCTGTTGCTTGAGAAAGCTCTCACGCGACAGAGGGACAAAATGATGGAGAATTTTGCCCACATCCTTAAACACTTACCGATAGCATAAGGCACATCTTCATCAAATGACCACTTTGGAGGCACCTCGCCTTTCAAGGTACAAGTTAATTTTGATATTCCTGTATTTGAAGGACAGATAGATGCAGAAGCCCTAGAAAAATGGTTAACTCTGCTAGAAGATTATTTCTTTGTTCACAATTTTTCCAACAAAGAAAAGATCACCTTCGCACTCCTTAAAGCTCTCCCTCACGTCAAACATTGGTGGGAAAATTACTAAGAGCAAAGTTCCACAGAGGAGTCTGGAATATATGGGGTTGATCCCACTTGGGATTTTTTTATGGATTCGGTAAAGGAACAGTATTACCCTGTTGGCAACTATGAGGACCAGTACATGAGATGGACCACACTGCGACAAGAGAGGGGCCAAGTAGTTTCGAAGTTCACCAATACCTTCCATACCTTGCACACCAAGCTGGGTATCAAATACTCCGAGTGACATTTGGTTCTGAAATACCGTGGGGCTTTACACAGATACATCTAGACTGAAATGGATTTTCTGGACATCTCATCACTCGGTGCTGCTTATCGATATGCTGTTAAAATTGAGCAGAAATTTAAGCACCAAAACAAACGGGAATTTGGGTCTGCAAATCTGCAACAACCAAAGTATGACAAAGACGACCCTAACAAGCAGTCTCTCGAAAACCACTCCAAGACACAGGAAAAGAAGGGTCACGGGAAGACAAAGAAGGACACCGAAAAATGGTGTGATTTCCACAAAATCCCCTGGAACAACACCGATGAATGTCGCTCAAAACAATCATTGGTGGCCAAGATCAAAGACAAGGAGCCGAACCCTGATTCAGAATCTTATTCTGAAAATAGTGGTAAATGACAGATCATTGATGCAGACCCCACTGCTATTGTCGCGACCGCAACAATTCAACCAGAAGAACCAATAGATACTGAAGAGGGGGAGCGCTTTTTTCATTCACAGATGTGGGTGAAGGGAACCCCGCTGCATTTATTGTTGATAGCGGAAGCCAGAAAAACCTCATCTTAGCAGAAGTCATCAAACAGTTGGGATTGTCGACAACACCACACCCTCAGCCATACAACATCGGGTGGCTTCGGCAAGGACGAGATCTCTGTGTTAGCCAACAATGTCGATTGTTATACGACATCCAACCCTTCAAGGATGAGGTATTATGCGATGTTTCCCCACTGGATGTATGTGATGTTCTCTTGGGCCAACCATATATGTGGAGGCACCATGTTGTTTATGAGTCTCGACCCCGTAGTGTCATTGTTACTTTGGGGGGTCATCTCTATAGAATACCAGAGGTAGTTCCAACTATTGTTCGACCTAAAAAGTATCGCAAGGTAGTATCTCATACTGCAAAATTCAGCTTCTTCACAATCTATTAAAAAGGGGAACAGAAGGACACTGCAACAACTACAGCTTCGCCCCAAGCACCTTATATCCAACAGAAACAGGTCGGCAAGGTTGCATCAAAGCGCAAATATTCCTTCTGCACATCGTCCTCTCATGCAGCCCGACTTGTTGAACAACCTCAACCTCAACAGGTTCGTGACATACTTCCACAAACTGAGCAACGCGACGTCTCCAGCAAGGCAAGCAACTCACTAAGATGCAGATTCAGCAAGCACTTTTCCCTCTCCCCCGGGAACTCAACACAATGGAGACCATTTCTTCCTAAGGAGAGAGGATTGATCCAGGTGGATATCGATGGCGACCCACCTTTTTCGGCTGGCTCAAAATAGTTTTCTAGCAAATTTGGCAATTTACTATTTTTAGCAGTTTTTAACTTTCGGGGCCATTTTGAGGGCCCGAATGAAGGTTTTTCGAGATTGAGGTTCTCAATGATATCCAAAGGCATTATTGAGCCCCCAAAATGAATCTCCTCGATGATACCTTTCCAACAAGCTATCACACGCCTAAAACAGAGATCGTATGCAAAAGTTACGACCCCGAGAAGTTGATGTACTCACTTACCCAAATGGGGCCCACATGACTTTTGGCGGTTCATCTCTTAGGGTTAGGTTTTTGGATGTCTAGGGTTTTTGGCATTCCAATTTATTTTAAAAAGGCCTTCAGAACCTCATTGTAATCATCTTCTTGTGAATGCGAGTAGCCGTCACATCTCTTCTCAGAGATAAGCTGCCACCAATCTAGCGAGTCTTTCACTCTGTATTTTTACAGTCTCTATACATTTCTTTCATTAATAGAAATCATGTATTACTATATATCTATGTTTATGGTTGCATCTCTAATAAATATCTGTTATATTATTGAATATCTGTGATATCTTTGTGCATTTCTTTGTTATATCTCCGCTCTCATTTCGTGCCGAAAATAATCTAGATCGGTGGTATTAGAGCAGGCTGCTCTTGATCATTTTTTCAGTGCATGTCCCCGACGACGTCCGAGTATAGAAAGTTGGGTCTCGAGCTTGTCTCTCTTGAAGACAATTTCTCTCACAAACCCAAGAAACCCTCAATGGCGGAAGAAAAGAAAAACGATGGAGCAGACGATCCTATCAATTTGTTGCTTGAGCAAACTCTCACGGGACAGAGGGACGAAATGATGGAGAATTTTGCCCACATCTTTAAATGCCTAATGATAGCATCAGGTGCATTTTCATCAAGCGGCCACTTTGGAGGCATCTCACCTTTCAAGGTACAAGTTAATTTTGATATTCCTATATTTGAAGGACAGATAGATGCAGAAGCCCTAAAAAAATGGTTAACTCTGCTAGAAGGTTATTTCTCTGTTCACAATTTTTTCGACAAAGAAAAGATCACTTTCGCACTCCTTAAAGCTCTCCCTCATGTCAAACATTGGTGGGAAACCTACTGGGAGAAAAGTTCCATAGAGGAGTTTGGAATATATGGGGCCGATCCCACTTGGGATTTTTTTGTGGATGCGGTAAAGGAACAGTGTTACCCTGTTGGTAACTATGAGGACCAGTACATGAGATGGACCACACGACGACAAGAGAGGGGCCAAGCAATTTCAGAGTTCACCAATACCTTCCATACCTTGCGCACCAAGCTGGGTATCAAAGACTCCGAGGGACATTTGGTTCTAAAATACCATGGGGATTTACACAGATACATCCAGACTGGAATGGATTTTCTGGACATCTCATCACTCGGTGCTGCTTATCAATATGTTGTTAAACTTGAGCAGAAATTTAAGCACTAGAACAAACGGGAATTTAGGTCTGCAAATCTGCAACAACCAAAGTATGACAAAGACGACCCTAACAAACAGTCTCTCGAAAACCACTCCAAGACACAGGTAAAGAAGGGTCACAGGAAGACAAAAAAGGACATCGAAAAATGGTGTGATTTCAATAAAATCCCCTGGCACAACACCGATGAATGTCGCTCAAAATAGTGATTGGTGGCCGAGATCAAATACAAGGAGCCAAACCCTGCTTCATAATCTTATTATGAAAATATTGGTAAAGGACAGATCATTGACGCAGACCCCATTTCTATTGTCGCGACCGCAACAATTCAACCAGATGAACCAACAGATCCTGAAGAGGGGGAGAGCCTTTTTTATTCACAGATGTGGATGAAGGGAACCCCACTGCATTTTATTGTAGATAGCGGAAGCCAGAAAAACCTCATCTCATCAAAGGTCCTCAAACAGTTGGGATTATCGACAACACCACACCCGCAACCATACAACATCGGGTGGCTTCGGCAAGGATGAGATCTTCCTGTCATCCAACAGTGTCGATTGTCATATGACATCCAACCCTTCAAGGATGAGGTATTTTGTGATGTTGCCCCACTGGATGTCTATGATGTTCTCTTGGGTCAACCATATATGTGGAGGCGCCATGTTGTTTATGAGTCTCAACCCCGTAGTATCATTGTTACTTTGGGGGGTCATCTTTATAGAATACCAGAGGTAGTTCCTACTATTGTTCGACCTAAAAAGTGTCGCAAGGTAGTATATCATACTGCAAAATTCAGCTTCTTCACAATCTGTTCAAAAGGGGAACAAAAGAACACTGCAACCGCTACAGCTTCGCCCCGAGCACCTTCTATCCAATAGAAATAGGTCGGCAGGGTTGCAGCAAAGCTCAAAGATTCCTTTTGCAAACCATCCTCTCATGTGGCCTGACTTATTGAACAGCTTCAGCCTCAACAAGTCTGTGACATACTTCCACAAATTGAGCAGCGCAACATCTCCAGCAAGGCAAGCAGCTCACCAAGATGCAGATTCAGCAAACACTTTTCCCTATCCCATGGGAACTCAACGCAATGGATACCATTGCTTCCTAAAGAGGGAGGATTGATCCAGGTGGATATCGGTAGCCACCCACCTTTTCTGACTGGCTCAAAAAAGTTTTCTGGCAAATTTGGCAATTTACTATTTTTAGCAGTTTTTAACTTATGGGGTCATTTTGAGTGCCCAAATAAAGGTTTTTTGAGATCGAGGTTCTCAATGATAGCTAGAGGCATGATTGAGCCCCCAAAATGAATCTCCTCGATGATACATTTCCAACGAGCTATCACATGCCTAAAACGCAGATCGTATGCAAAAGTTATGACCCCGGGAAGTTGATGTACTCACTTACCCAAACGGGGCCCACATGACTTTTGGCGCTTCATCTCATAGGGTTGGGTTTTTTGATGTCTAGGGTTTTTGAAATTCTGGTTTATTTTAAAAAGGGCTTTAGAGCCTCATTTTAATCATCTTCTTGTGAATGCAAGTAGCCGTCACATCTCTTCTCAGAGATAAGATGCCACCATTCTAGAGAGTCTTTCACTCTGTATTTTTACTTTCTCTGTACATTTCTTTCATTAATAGAAATCGTGTATTACTGTATATCTTTGTTTATGGTTGCATATCTGATAAATTTATGTTATATTATTGAATATCTGCGATATCTCTGTGCATTTCTTTGTTATATCTCCGCTCTCATTTCGTGCCGAAAATAATCCGGATCAGTGGTATCAGAGCAGGTTGCTCTTGATCGTTTTTTCAATGCATGTCCTTGACGAGGTCCGAGTATAGCAAGTTGGGTCTCGATCTTGTCTCTCTTGAAGGCAATCGCTCTCGCACACCCAAGAAACTTTCAATGGCGGACGAAAAGAAAAACGACGGAGCAGATGATCGTATCAATCTGTTGCTTGAGAAACCTCTCACGCGACAGAGGGACGAAATGATGAAGAATTTTGCCCACATCCTTAAACGCCTTCCTAGCATCAGGTGCATCTTCATCAAGCGACCACTTTGGAGGCACCTCACCTTTCAAGGTACAAGTTAATTCTGATATTCCTGTATTTGAAGGACAGATAGATGCAGAAGCCCTAGAAAAATGGTTAACTCTCCTAGAAGGTTATTTCTTTGTTCACAATTTTTCTGACAAAGAAAATATCACCTTCGCACTCCTTAAGGCTCTCCCTCATGTCAAACATTAGTGGGAAACCTATTGGGAGCAAAGTTCCACAGAGGAGTCTGGAATATATGCGGTCGATCCCACTTGGGATTTTTTTGTGGATGCGGTAAAGGAACAGTATTACCTTGTTGGCAACTATGAGGACCAGTACATGAGATGGACCACACTGCAACAAGAGAGGGGCCAAGAAGTTCTGGAGTTCACCAATACCTTCCATACCTTGCGCACCAAGCTGGGTATCAAAGACTCCGAGTGACATTTGGTCTTGAAATACCGTGGGGCTTTACACAGATACATCTAGACTGAAATGGATTTTCTGGACATCTAATCACTCGATGTTGCTTATCGACATCCAACCCTTCAAGGATGAGGTATTATGTGATGTTGCCCCACTGGATGTCTGTGATGTTCTCTTGGGCCAACCATATATGTGGAGGCGCCATGTTGTTTATGAGTCTCTACCCTGTAGTTTCATTGTTACTTTGGGGGGTCATCTCTACAGAATACCAGAGGTAGTTCCAACCATTGTTCCACCTAAAAAGTGTCGCAAGGGAGTATCTCATACTGCAAAATTCAGCTTCTTCATAATTTGTTCAAAAGGGAAACAGAAGGACACTGCAACCACTACAGTTTCGCCCCAAGCACCTTCTATCCAACAGAAACAGGCCAGCAAGGTTGCAACAAAGCGCAAAGATTCTTTCTGCACACCGTCCTCTCATGTAGCTCGACTTGTTGAACAACCTCAGCCTCAACAGGTTCGTGACATACTTCCACAAACTGAGCAGCGCGACATCTCCAGCAAGGCAAGCAACTCACCAAGATGTAGATTCAGCAAACGCTTTTCCCTCTCCCCCGAGAACTCAACGCAATGGAGACCATTTCTTCCTAAGGAGGGAGGATTGATCCAGGTGGATATCAGTGGCCACCCACCTTTTTCAGCTGGCTCAAAATAGTTTTCTGGCAAATTTGGCAATTTACTATTTTTAGCAGTTTTTAACTTCTGGGGCCATTTTGAGGGCCCGAATGAAGATTTTTTGAGATAGAGGTTCTCAATATTATCCAAAAGAATTATTGAGCCCCTAAAATGAATCTCCTTAACAATACCTTTCTAATGAGATATCACACGCCTAAAATGAATATCGTATGCAAAAGTTACGACCCCGGGAAGTTGATGTACTCACTTACCCAAACGGTGCCCACATGACTTTTGGCACTTCATATCCTAGGGTTAGGTTTTTGGATGTCTAGGGTTTTTGGCATTCTGTTTTATTTTAAAAAGGCCTTCAGAGTCTCATTGTAATCAGCTTCTTGCGAATAAGAGTAGCCGTCACATCTCTTCTCAGAGATAAGCTGCCACAATTCTAGTGAATCTCTCACTCTGTATTTTTACAGTCTCTGTACATTTCTTCCATCAATAGAAATCGTGTATTACTGTATATTTGTGTTTATGTTTGCATCTCTGATAAATTTTTGTTATATTATTGAATATCTGCGATATCTCTGTGCATTTCTTTGTTATATCTCCGCTCTCATTTCCCGCCGAAAATAATATGGATCAGTGGTATCAGAGCAGGCTGCTCTTGATTGTTTTTTTAGTGCATGTCCCTGACGAGGTCCGAGTATCGCAAGTTGGGTCTCGAGCTTGTCTCTCCTGAAGAAAATTTCTCTCGCACACCCAAGAAACCCTCAATGATAGAAGAAAAGAAAAACGATGGAGCAAAGGATCCTATCAATCTTTTGCTTGATCAAGCTCTCACGCGACAGAGGGACGAAATGATAGAGAATTTTGCCCACATCCTTAAACGCTTTTCGATAGCATCAGGCACATCTTCATCAAATGACCACTTTGGACGCACCTCACCTTTCTAGGTACAAGTTAATTTTGATATTCTTGTATTTGAAGGACAAATAGATGCAGAAGCCCTAGAAAAATGGTTAACTCTGCTAGAAGGTTATTTCTTTGTTCACAATTTTTTCTACAAAGAAAATATCACCTTCGCACTCCTTAAAGCTCTCCCTTATGTCAAACATTGGTGGGAAACCTACTGGGAGCAAAGTTCCACAGAGGAGCCTGGAATATATGGGGCCGATCTCACTTGGAATTTTTTTGTGGATGCGGTAAAGGAACAATATTACCCTATTGGCACCTATGAGGACCAGTACATGAGATGGACCACACTACGACAAGAGAGGGGCCAAGCAGTTTTGGAGTTCACCAATACCTTCCATACCTTGCGCACCAAGCTGGGTATAAAAGACTCCGAGCGACATTTGGTTTTGAAATACCATGGGGCTTTACACAGATACATCTAGACTGAAATGGATTTTCTAGACATCTGATCACTCGGTGCTGCTTATCGATATGCTGTTAAAATTGAGAAAAAATTTAAGCACCAGAAAAAATAGGAATTCGGGTCTACAAATCCACAACAACCAAAGTATGACAAAGACGGTCCTAAAAACAGACTCTTGAAAACCACTCTAAGACATGGGAAAAGAAGGGTCACAGGAACATAAATAAGGACACCGAAAAATGGTGTGATCTCCACAAAAGCCCCTGGCGCAACACCGATGAATGTCGCTCAAAACATTCATTGGTGGTCGCGATCAAAGACAAGGAGCCGAACCCTAATTCAGAATCTTATTCTGAAAATACTGGTAAAGAACAGATCAATGATGCAGACCCCACTGCTATTGTCGCAACCACAACAATTCAACTAGAAGAACCAACAGATCCTGAAGAGGGGGAGCGCCTTTTTCATTCATAGATGTGGGTGAAGGGAACCCCGCTGCATTTTATTGTTGATAGCAGAAGCCAGAAAAGCCTCATCTCAGCAGAGGTTATCAAACAGTTGGGATTGTCGACAACACCACACCTGCAGCCATACAACATCGGGTGGCTTCGGCAAGGATGAGATCTATGTGTCAGCCAACAATGTCGATTGTCATACAACATCCAACCCTTCAAGGATGATGTATTATGTGATGTTTCCCCACTGGATGTCTGTGATGTTCTCTTGTGCCAACCATATATGTGGAGGCACCATGTTGTTTATGAGTCTCGACCCCATAGTGTCATTGTTACTTTGGGGGGTCATCTCTACAGAATACCAGAGGTAGTTCCAGCTATTGTTCCACCTAAAAAGTGTCGCAAGGTAGTATCTCATACTGCAAAATTCATCTTCTTCACAATCTGTTCAAAAGGAGAACAGAAGGACACTGCAACCACTATAGCTTCGCCCCAAGCACCTTCTATCAAACAGAAACAGGTCGGCAAGGTTGCAACAAAGCGCAAAGATTCCTTCTGCACATCGTCCTTTCATGTAGCCCGAATTGTTGAACAGCCTCAGCCTCAACAGGTTTGTGACATACTTCCACAAACTGAGCAACGCAACGTCTCCAACAGGGCAAGCAACTCACCAAGATGCAGATTCAACAAACACTTTTCCCTATCCCATGGGAACTCAATGCAATGGAGACAATTGCTTCCTAAGGAGGGAGGATTGATCCAGGTGGATATCAGTAGCCACCCACCTTTTCTGACTGGCTCAAAACAGTTTTCTGGCAAATTTGATAGTTTACTATTTTTAGCAGTTTTTAACTTCTGGGGCCATTTTGAGGGCCCGAATAAAGGTTTTTCAAGATCGAGGTTCTCAGTGATAGCCAAAGGCATGATTGAGCCCCCAAAATGAATCTCCTCTATGATACCTTTCCAACGAGCTATCACACGCCTAAAACGAAGATCATATGCAAAAGTTACGACCCCTCGAAGTTGATGTACTCTCTTACCCAAATGGGGCCCACATGACTTTTGGCACTTCATCTCCTAGGGTTAGGTTTTTCGATGTATAGGGTTTTTGGCATTACAGTTTATTTTAAAAAGGCCTTCATAGCCTCATTGTAATCATCTTCTTGCGAATGTGAGAAGCCATCACATCTCTTCTCAAGGATGAGTTGTCACCATTCTAGCGAGTCTTTCACTCTGTATTTTTACAGTCTCTATACATTTCTTTCATTAATATAAATCGTATATTACTGTATATTTGTGTTTATGGTTGCATCTCTGATAAATTTCTGTAATATTATTGAATATCTGCGATATCTCTGTGCATTTCTTTGTTATATCTCTGCTCTCATTTTGTGCCGAAAATAATATGGATCAGTGATATCAGAGCATACTGCTCTTGATCATTTTTTCAGTGCATGTCCCCAACGAGGTCCGAGTATAGCAAGTTGGGTCTCGAGCTTGTCTCTATTGAAGGCAATCACTCTCGCACACCCAATAAACCCTCAATGGCGGAAGAAAAGAAAAACGACAGAGTATACGATCCTATCAATCTGTTGCTTGAGCAAGCTCTCACGCGACAGAGGGACAAAATGATGGAGAATTTTGCCCACATCCCTAAACCCCTGCCCATAGCATCAGGCGCATCTTCATCAAGTGACCACTTTGGAGGCACCTCACCTTTCAAGGTACAAGTTAATTTTGATATTCTTGTATTTGAAGGATAGATAGATGCAAAAGCCATAGAAAAATGGTTAACTCTGCTAGAAGGTTATTTCTTTGTTCACAATTTTTCCGACAAAGAAAAGATCACCTTCGCACTCCTTAAATCTCTTCCTTATGTCAAACATTGGTGGGAAACCTACTAGGAGAAAATTCCACAGAGGAGTTTGGAATATATGGGGTTGATCCCACTTGGGATTTTTTTGTGTATGCGGTAAAGGAACAGTCTTACCCTGTTGGCAACTATGAGGACCAGTACATGAGATGGACCACACTGCGACAAGAGAGGGGCCAAGCAGTTTTGAAGTTCACCAATACCTTCCATACCTTGCACACCAAGCTGGGTATCAAAGACTCCGAGCGACATTTGGTTCTGAAATACCGTGGGGCTTTACACAGATACATCCAGACTGAAATGGATTTTCTAGACATCTCATCACTCGGTGCTGCTTATCGATATGTTGTTAAAATTGAGCAGAAATTTAAGCACCAGAACAAATGGGAATTTGGGTCTGCAAATTCGCAACAACCAAAGTATGACAAAGACGGCCCTAACAAACAGTTT
Source organism: Picea engelmannii (assembly GCA_009831015.1). Taxonomy (NCBI): domain Eukaryota; kingdom Viridiplantae; phylum Streptophyta; class Pinopsida; order Pinales; family Pinaceae; genus Picea; species Picea engelmannii. The sequence continues at coordinate 336,258 of ML797209.1, read as the reverse complement.
CTCGAAAACCACTCCAAGACATAGGAAAAGAAGGGTCATGGGAAGACAAAGAAGGACACTGGAAAATGGTGTGATTTCCACAAAATCCCCTGGCACAACACCGATGAATGTCACTCAAAACAGTCATTGGTGGCCGAGATCAAATACAAGGAGCCAAACCATGATTCATAATCTTATTCTGAAAATACTAGTAAAGGATTGATCATTGACGCAGACCCCACTGCTATTATCGCAACTGCAACAATTCAACCAGAAGAACTAACAGATCCTCAAGAGGGGAGCGCCTTTTTCATTCATAGATGTGGGTGAAGGGAACCCCACTGCATTTTATTGTTGATAGCGAAAGCCAGAAAAACCTCATCTCAGCAGAGGTTATCAAACAGTTGGGATTGTCGACAACACCACACCCTCAGCCATACAACATCGGGTGGCTTCGGCAAGGACAAGATCCCTGTGTCATCCAACAGTGTCGATTGTCATACGACATCCAACCCTTGAAGGATGAGGTATTATGTGATGTTTCCCCACTGGATGTCTGTGATGTTCTCTTGGGCCAACCATATATGTGGAGGCACCATGTTGTTTATGAGTCTCAACCCCGTAGTGTCATTGTTTCTTTGAGGGTTCATCTCTACATAATACCAAAGGTATTTCCAACTATTGTTCCACCTAAAAAGTGTCGCAAGGTAGTATCTCATATTGCAAAATTCAGCTTCTTCACAATCTGTTCAAAAGGGGAACAGAAGGACACTGCAACCACTACAACTTCACCCCAAGCACCTTCTATCCAACAGAAACAGGTCGGCAAGGTTGCAGCAAAGAAAAAAGATTCCTTTTGCACACCGTCCTCTCATGTAGCCCGACTTGTTGAACAACCTCAACCTCAACAGGTTCGTGACATACTTCCACAAACTGAGTAGTGCGACGTCTCCAGCAAGGCAAGTAGCTCACCAAGATGCAGATTCAACAAACGCTTTTCCCTCTCCCCCGGGAACTCAACGCAATGGAGACCATTGCTTCCTAAAGAGGGAGGATTGATCCAGGTGGATATCGGTGGCACCCACCTTTTCCGACTGGCTCAAAATAGTTTTCTATTAAATTTGACAATTTACTATTTTTAGCAGTTTTTAACTTCCGGGGCCATTTTAAGGGCCCGATTGAAGGTTTTTCGAGATCGAGGTTCTCAATGATAGCCAAAGGCATGATTTAGCCCCCAAAATGAATCTCCTCTATGATACCTTTCCCGCGAGCTATTACACGCCTAAAACGAAGATCATATGCAAAAGTTATGACCCCGGGAAGTTGATGTACTCACTTACCCAAACGGGGCCCACATGACTTTTGGTGCTTCATCTCCTAGGGTTAGGTTTTTGGATGTCTAGTGTTTTTTTCATTTTGGTTTATTTTAAAAATGCCTTCAGAGCCTCATTGTAATCATCGACTTCTCGTTACCCTTCTTGGGTTGTAGGTTGGATTGGTTGTCTTGAGAGTGGCCATCTTTTCTCTTTCCCTTGTTTTGTGGGTTGGGGCCACCTTTGCCCTGCTTCGGCTGTGAGGAGTTTGCAGATCCAAACTCTCGCCTCTTCTGCTTAAATTTTTGCTCAATCTTGACAACATATCTATAAGTCGCACCTAATGATTTGATGTCCAGAAAATCCATTTCTGTTTAAATGTATCTATGCATACAGTTGCGGTATTTGAGCACCATATGCCATTCAGAGTCTTTGATACCTAATTTGGTGCGTAGGGTATGGAAAATATTGGTGAAATATGATACTGTCTGGTCCCTTTCTTGACGCAGCATGGTCCATGTTGTGTACTGGTCCTCATAGCTTCCAACAGAGTAGTATTATTCTTTAATGGCATCCTTGAAGGAATCCCATGTGGGGCCGACCACAAATATTGCAAATTCCTTAGTGGCCCTTTGCTCAGAGTAAGTATCCCACTAATCCTTAAATTGGGGGACGACCTTGAGGAGTGCAAAAGTAATCTTTTCCCTATTGAAAAAATTGTGGACCAAAAAATACCCTTTGAGAAGATTCAACCATTTATCTACAACATACACATCTATCAATCCTTTAAATAATGGAATGTCAAAATTTACTTGTACCTTTAAGGGGGTTGCATGGTCGCTTGATGAAGATGTATCTCCTGTGGGCAGCCACCAAAGGATCTATGCAAGTTGTCCATCATTTCGTTCTTTTATTGTGCAAGGGCTTCCTCGAGCAACAGTTTAAAAGGATCTCCTGCTCCATCATATTTCTTCTCATCTCCCACGAGTTGTTGTCAGGATCGGTGCGACCAATCTTACAAAGGCTCGACTAGTTTGAGTCCCAACTTCTTGTACCCAGATCTCGTCGGGGACATGCACAAAGAAAAACAAATGAAGAGCAGACCGCTATGATCCCATTGATCTGGATTTATGAGTGGAACAAAATGAATAACAAATTGAATACAATAACATAGAGATATGGAGAACAACAACATATATCTAGTGAACAATAACTTCTATTGAATAAATAAAATAGGTTGAAACTGTAAAACTGCAGAACTAAAAACAACTTGCTCGAATGGTGGTAGTTATCTATGAGAAGAGATGTGGCTACTACATCCATTTGTCTGAGCAGAATGATTAGAATGAGGCTCTAGTGGCCTTTTTCACATTACTCATTAATTCCAAAACCCTAGACATCCAAAAACCTAACCCTAGGAGATGAAATGCCAAAATTTATGTGGACCCCGATGGGTAAGTTGGTACCTCAATTTCCTGGGGTCGTACCTTTTGCATACGACCTCCATTTTAGGCATGTGATAGCCTGTTGGAAAGGTATTTTCAAGAACTACACATTACATTGTCAAAATTTTACTTTGACTACAATTTGACTATGGAAAGCCAAAAAGACATTGTTTAGGGCCCTAAAATGGCCCTGGAAGTACATAAATATGTATTGACATGAAAAGTTCCAAAATAAGCCAATTGGAATAGGTGGGAGGCCACCAATATCCACCTTGATGTTGTGTAGGGCTTCGGGACAACCCCGTAAGTGCAGAACCCATAATTACAAAGAAATGTCATCATTACAGAGAAGCGTGTTGAACTAAAAATTGTCAAGTTGAGCTAGTTGGAATAGGTGGGTGGACACTAATATCCACCTGGATCAATACATCAAGACCCTCCTTTGATGATTATTTTCCTATTGATTTCAACAAATCATCCAGGAATTAGACTTAGAAACCAATTAGTACCTTGGAACATGCATATCTCAATGGCAGGTCTCCTTGGTTTCGACAGTGGGTTAACATCATTGGCCTCTGATAGAATGATTCCATGAGTGTTTGACTTCAGCTAACAAAATACACACCCATTGGATTGTACTAGGGTACCTTGAGAGTCATTGACATCAATGGTGATCTCCCTCGCACTTGTTAACGGTATACATCAATGACTGATAATCAAGTGGTTTCTACCATGTTCGACATCAAACCATTTATTCACATGGATAGAATCATATTGATTCGAGATTGGGATGAAGATCCTGGGTTGGGACCACTTTGTTATGTGCTTAACCCAAGATGTGATGGAGTTTAAATCTTATCGATGTACACCATCACATAGATCCACTTTGTATTGGTCTGTGGTTATGTTGTTATTATCGTATTGTAGCTCCACTGTGTAAAATATCATGGCTACAACTTGATCGAGTCATGGAAGTATGGATCCACATTGTATGTTTGGTGGACATATCCTTAGTTAATACTTTGATGGATTCATAGTGTATTGGTCGGTGTCCATGCTTTGAGTCATTTGTATTCCAAGCATAGTTTTTCCTTCCTCGAGAATAATATATATATTTATATTGTTTGATGGTTGTTTGCAGCTTATGTCAGGTTCTCCCTATCCAACACCCTTGCACTGGAAAATTTTTAAAGTGTTTCAGGTATCAGTTTCTCTTATGAGCTCACACTTTAGGGGGCATTTGTTACACATCAAAATTGCACACCTATGTATCTCACCCTAAGTGTCACAAGTGTCGCAAAGTGACGTATGCACCTTAGTAAGTGTCACGTGCACTGTCGCAAGTGTCGTATTCACCTTTCCAAGTTTCGCATTCACTTTGTGAGGTGACTCCACCCCTTGGCACCATTAAAACAATCATTCATGATCCCTAAGTCATATGGGAGGAGGAAACCCATCATTTTAGAGCTAGAAACACACTTTTTACTTGGAAAATCGACCATTTTTGGGGCATTTTTGAAGGATAGCACCCCCCTAGCCATATTGGGAAAGCATTACCCCAAGGGTGGAACCCCCCTTACTTTATTTATGAGGTGCTATATATATTTTTCTTCCCCTTTGAGGGAGCACTACTTTTGGTTGAGGAAAATTTGGAGAATCCTGCCTTTTTATAAGGGCCATCTCTTGGAGATGAGGTTGGTTTGGATCAAATGCTATCCTATGGAAATATCCTAGGATCATATCCTAACCTAAAGGATACATATCCTCAACTATCCCCAAATATACTCATGGTGGTTGAGCCTCCCAAGCCTATAAAAGGAGGCCATTGCAAGGTTGAAGGGGTTAAACATTGAAGATTTAGTTCAAAATATATGATCTATCTGGTTCATATTGAACATTGGGAGATACAAATCTGAACTTATCAAACCTCTGATCTAAAGATAGCATCATCATATTGATCTTGAGATTCATGCAAGGGTTATACGAGGAGAGCTTGGAGGAGTTGCAACTGACATCATTCATGGTCTGTAAGTTTTCTTGGTTCTCATTTAAAATACTTGGCCTATTTCCTTCAAGTGTATGTTTATATGTGCTTGTCTATGTTTATATAGGGGCTTCCGCAGTGCAAGATGATTGATGTTATGCGATTCATTTCGTTGGTTTCAATCCCATTTCTTCACCCCTGTGAGCATCACCCGATGCAATGAGTGCTAAGTGGACTATTCAAATCATGAGAATTATTGGTCAGTTGCGACTAATACTCATGAATATGGGTCATATATTAATGACTTACACTACGCAGTTAATCCCCAAAATAATATCTAATATCTTGCATTGCGGAAGCCCCTATATGCTTAAATAATAAGACTTAAGGGAGCTCTAACTGGGTAGTTCATAAGGCACAATATTGCTAAGGTTTTGCAAATGGGGTAGCAAGCTAAGTGGGCTTGATTGTGGGAAAAACTCCACAGTTAAGCGCGCTTGAGCCAGAGGTGTCTTGGGATGGGTGACCACCTGGGAAGTCCTGGTTACCGGGTGCAAGCCTCAGAAGTGATGATTGATGTTATGCAATTCGTTTCGTTGGTTTCAATCCCATTTCTTCACCCCTGTGAGCATCACCCGATGCAATGAGTGCTAAGTGGAATATTCAAATCATGAGAATTATTGGCTAGTTGCGACTAATACTCATGAATATGGGTCATATATTAATGACTTACACTACGCAGTTAATCCCCTAAATAATATCTAATATCTTGCACTACGGAAACCCCTATATGCTTAAATAATAAGAGTTAAGGGAGCTCTAACTGGTTAGTTCATAAGGCACAATACTTGCTAAGGTTTTGCAAATGGGTAGCAAGCTAAGTGGTCTTGATTGTGGGAAAAACTCCACAGTTAAGTGCGCTTGAGCCAGAGGCATCTTGGGATGGGTGACCAGCTGGGAAGTCCTGGTTACCGGGTGCAAGACCCAGAAGTGATGATTGATGTTATGCGATTCATTTCGTTGGTTTCAATCCCATTTCTTCACCCTTGTGAGCATCACCCGATGCAATAAGTGCTAAGTGGACTATTCAAATCATGAGAATTATTGGTCAATTGTGGCTAATACTCATGAATATGGGTCATATATTAATGACTTACACTACACAGTTAATCCCAAAAATAATATATAATATCTTGCACTGCGGAAGCCCTGGGTCCAAAGATTTCCATCCTCTGAATCCACTGCCTCCCTGACAGTTCTAGGATCATCATCAGTAATAGACAAAGCAAAATTTGAATGAAAACCAGATGGACTATACCTTTCCGGTAGCCTTCTTTCTTGAACTTATCTCCTCAATACTGGAGTATGAGGATCTTGTTCTTCTGATTCTTGTTCTTCTGTAGAGTCTGATTCATCATCCTTTAAATCAAACTCTATATTCTCTGGTTCTTCCTTACTTGGTAGGACTTTCTGTTTGACAACATCCTTCATTTCTCTAAATACCACATCTCGGCTATACACTACCTTCTTAGTTTTTGGGTTCCAAAGCTTATAACCTTTGAGACCATCTTTATATCCAATAAAGATACACTTTTCAACCTTCTTATCTAGCTTACTCTTGTTTTCCTTTGGAACATGAACATACGCATCACATCCAAATACCTTGAGATGTGTGAGAGAAGGTTCATTACCAGTCCATACCTCTTGTGGAGTCTTGTCATCCAACGCTGATGACAGTGATATGTTGACTAGGTAACATGCAGTACCCACTACCTCTACCCAGAATTCTTTCCCTAACCCAACACCACTGAGCATGCACCTTGTTTTTTCCATCAACGTCATGTTCATTCTTTCTGCAACTCCATTATGTTGAGGTGTATATGGAGTAGTCTTCTGCCTTGATATACTGTACTTCTTACAAAATTCTTCAAACTCATTCCCGCAGAAATCTCCGCCATTATCTATCCTCAACACCTTGATTATTTTCTCTGCTTGATTCTCAACAAGAGCCTTAAACTCTTAAAACTTGTCAAAGACTTCAAATTTCTTCCTGAGGAAATATATCCAAGTATTCCTCGAGAATTCATCTATAAATGAGATGTAGTACACAGATTTTCCCAGTGATGGACCAACACAGGTCCAAAAACATCACTGTGAACTAGTTGTAAAACTCCTTCTACCCTCGTTGCACCAGAGGGGAATCTTACCCAATTCTGCTTCCCATATAGACAATGTTCACATAAATCAAAATCTAGAGAGCAGTTAGACATACCTTCAACCATACCTTTACCGTGTAGTAGTCGAAGACCCTTCTCTCTGATATGCCCCAGTCTTTGATGCCACATCATAACCTTTTCTATAGAGACTGTAGGAGTTATTTCTTCTTCAACTCCAATATCATGAACAATGGAACTATTACACCCATCACTAATAGTGCTTCCTTGCAACTTATACAGAGTTCCAAACCGAACTCCCTTCAACAACACCATTGCTCCTCGAACCATCCTATAGGTTTCCTTTTCAAATATTGTTTTTACCCCTGCATCGTCCATTTTGGTTACATAAATCAATTTTCTGGCCAAACTTGGGATGTGCAGAACACCAAGCAATATTCTAATGCTTCCATCTATGAGTCTCAACTTGACTTTTCCTCGTCCTATGATTCTGGTTGTCGAATCATCACCTAAGAAAAGATTACCGCCATCATACCTTTCATATTCACAGAACCACTCCCTATGGGGAGTCATATGAAAGGATGCACCAGATTCAACCAACCATGCCTCATGAGCTACATGTGTGCTTGAAGAAGCCAAGTACACATCCCCTCCTTCTTCCTTGGAGTTCTTTTCTTCTGTAGAAGGAGATTCTTTAGATCCCTTCTTTTTCTCAACTTTGGATCTACATTACTTCTTGTAGTGCCCTTATTTTCCACACCTCCAACATACCCTTACAAACTTTCCGGGAGATTTAGATCTGCCCTTAGACTTAGATATCCCACTTGAGAACTTATATCTACTTCTTTCCTAGGAACGTCCTCTTGCAATTAATGTGTCTGTGCTATGTCCTTCCATATTCTTCTGTCTCATCTCCTCCAGCAACAAATATGAGACCACTTCATCAAACTTCAAGGAAGTCATATTACTACCTATGGCCACAACCAGACTATCCCGCGAGTCTCGTAAAGAACACAGTAAACTGATACATTTATCTTCATCTAAAATTTTAATCTCAACAGATACTAACTGACTTACCACAGTATTGAAGGCGTTCAGATGCTCTGCCACCGAGTCTCCATCTCTCATCCCCAGGTTACATAGCTTCTTTCTCAGGAATAGTTTATTCACTAGGGACTTAGAATGATACAACTTCCCCAACTTATCCCATAAATCCTTGGTTTTAGCTTCCTCTGACACATTCAGTACTGAATCTGAGAGACACAGTCGAATTGTTCTCTTTACCTTCCAATCCAACTTTTTCCAGTCATTTGTTGAAGTTCCTGTAGGTGCATTACCTGGATCTACCGAGCTCCATTGATCTTTGTCCACCAACAGATCTTCCATGTTTAGCTTCCACAACTCAAAACTTTTCCCATTAAACTTCTCAATCTCCATATTCGAATTGCTTGCCATTTCTTTTCACCTGAAAAATCAATACCACATATCTCCCACTGTAACAAGGCTTATCATAGTCCCGAGCCAAACCCTTGACCACAAAGGCGTCCCCTTGAAGCCAACAAATCTCTGATACCAAATGTAGATTTTAACCTTGTACAATATTTACTGTAAATAGATTTTCAGTAAAAGAACAGAAAATATACAATGGCAAATACAAACATTACACAAAGATTTATCCCCTGGAAACCCAAACCGAGAAAACCAACATATTCTATATTCATTCATAGTGATACATTGTTTACAATACAATATACATATAGGAGCCAACAACATCCAAAACCCTAACCCAATGACTTGGATTAGTCAATAACCCTAATTCCTTAACCAGAAATAAAAAACCATCTACAAAGAAACCATGTGTCGAAAGACCACCTAAATATGTGACATGTTTCTCGAGGCATAATTTTTTTTCTCAGGGGTGCTGCCCCCGAACCCCCGTGTGGGGGGCATTCACCCCCCTGCACGCTCAACACAACGCCTACTCGTGCTAAGAATATAACACATACCCAACATTCATCACCTAACCATGTTGATTCGGGTACCTCTCTATGCCTTAGAATGGTTAGGTTTCACCCTCAACCATGCTACCCAAAGCAAGAGAAACAGCCATGCCCAAGTAATTTCTTCATGTTTCAATCTACTTATTCGCACAATCCTCCAAGGCAAGGCAAGTCCTCAACTCATCTCCTTCCGTCGAGTCACCTCTCTGCAACTCAACAATTATGATGAGTGTGGCCAACGCACCCACACCGCTCAAATGTCCCAAAAAATTGTCTAAATTGCTCCAACTAGAATAAGTCACCTCAAAGAACTTCCATGCCTACGGCACGTTCAAACTAGTACTCCTGCGAACCTCAACCAACGACAATGCCATATCTCTTAGTCATCGCATAATCATCCGAAAGTCACTAAGGTATGCTCTGCATCATCTAATGTCCCATACCAAAGGTGAGCGAACACTGCCCAAGTCACTTGGTTTGCACTCTTCCCATTCAGATTGACTGCTAACAATTATTGGTCAACTTCTTTGCGGACTCCATCCATCTCCTAGAATAGAACTGCCTTGCACATCATGCAAGTGTCCAAACTCTGACACTATTTTTGCAATTATAAATTCATCGCATAGCCCAAAAAACTTGGCCAAGGCACCAATGCATCAACGTACCTCGTCCAAGAGTTAGGAAACTCCTCAAGTCACCTCCACTCCTGCATCCAAATATGCATAATTCCACCACAACATGCATCCAAGTAGGTCACCCCAATCTCTCCACACATTCACCCAAGTCAAGGTGTCCCAACTACTACATGAGTTCTTCGAATTTGCACCATTTGAGCCACCCTCTAGTCTATCAATTTTCATCACGGAAATGGATTACACTTGAACCACTAAGTCATCTGAATTCCTTTCAAAGAGCTCACCCCAACACTAATTAGGAAATGCATGAATTCAAAACCACCATACCTTTCCAATGGCATTCTTGGCTACACCCATGGTTCAAGTCCACTATCCAGGGCCTGCACTCGCCCAAGCCACTGAATCTCTACATGAACTCCCCTCAATCACCATCCACAAATTTACAAAGGTGCATAGGACCTTTGTTGCGTTACAAGGTTGAGTCCAGCTGTCCACTTCAAAAATACATCTAAGTCCAAAATTTCCCATGCAACTGGTTGAACTCATCTCCAATGTCCTACCATCTCCGCACCTTGACCGCTTCCTCTTCAAGGCACTATGTACGCACCGCTCGATTGCTAATACATATTGTTTCTAACTGAATATCATAACTCTACGAAGAGTTACCTCATCCAAAGATTGCGGTCGACCCACTCATCCAACAACCAAACTCAACTAAACTATTGTTCTCAGCAATGCATGGCACGAAGATGTCATGATGAAAATGCACCCAACCAACCACCTTGTTGTGAAGTTTCTCTAGGTTACATCAAGTCACCCAACTCACTCAACTGCTTCAACTTGTTTCAACCCAAAACTAATCCATGATAACTTATGTGATCACCCTCTATGATCACTGCTATTATTGACCTCTGTGATCATTGCTATGATTGGCCTTTGCGATCATTGTTGTAGTCAACCTCTGTGATCAAATATTCAACAAGTCTTGCAATGAGTTATGCAATCACCCACCCTATCCAAGTGCTTCGTTTCACCAGAAACTCTACTCTCAGTCTATACAAGGTGTGCACCCAGATCAACCTCCCACCGCACTGTCAACCAGAACCTTTGTTATAAGTTCGATGCCAATTGTATCTGTGATGAACCGGTTTTCTCTATCAAACTATTCACCAAATCTGCAACAAGATGTGAACGTTCACATTGAAATGTCTTTGCAACAAACTATGAACCAATTACAGTGCACCTCAATACCATTGTTTTGACTGCAGTAGTGGTGAAGAGCAACATTTTCTTTGATACCATCTATCATCGCGATAGTGGTGAAGAGCTATAGCCAATCTATTCACCAAAATCATCTCTGATACCATCTATCGTCAAGATAGTGGTGAAGAGATATATCTAATATATTCACAAAAACAAGATCTGATATCATATGTCATGTCCACACGGGATTCTTGCATGAATCTTGCAATCATGCACCTCCTAAGGGTGTGTGACATTGCGACGATTCTCACTTGGTTGCTTGGAAATACCAAGAATACTTCATCTGGATTATTTCTCTTTTCCTAGAGCATACTCATGTTGGTTGTGGAGCCTGATTATCTTCCTAATTCATATGCAGGTCAAAGAAACTATAATTTCGTAGTCAATATGAACAGTTCATTATAAGGTCGCAGATCTGACGGTAGAAGTTATGTTAGGGTTTGTTTTCCCCTAGAAGGCAAACCTCTTTTATGTATGAGGGGATTGTATTGCAACGGTAGAAGAATGTGAATATTGTATTTTGAGAGAGAAGAGTGTGACATAAAGAAGAGGAAGTTACAACGGATGTGCTATAGGTTGTAGCCCTTTATTTGCTGGATAAATATAAAGGAAGGACCTAGCAATTTATCTGGTAGACGTAGCCCACATTGGGTGAACCACACATATATGTGTCTCTATTGTATTGTGTATCTTTTGTGTTTTATTTCTGCATTTGTTTTATTTTATTGCTCTATGATCCCATTTTTCTAACAACCGATATCAGAGCCAAAGGTAACTCACAGGAAAAGAGGGTTCCTGGTTTGAGTGGGAGCAATGGTGGAAGATGGAAATTTTAGGGTCGAGAAATTTAATGGACAAATTTAATGGCCAAAACTACAAGTTATGGAAGATGCAAATGGAAGATTATTTGTATCATAAGGATCTATTCCTAACATTGGGATGAATAGAAAAGAAGACAACAACCATGAAGGACGAACAATGGGAGGTTCTTGACAGAAAGGCACTAGGAACAATATTGTTGTGCCTGGCAGCATCGGTGGCATTCAATATTTCAAAAGAAAAAGCAACAGAGGATCTGATGAAGGCACTGGCTAGACTATATGAAAAACCCTTGGCCTCCAACAAGGTATTTCTAATGAAGAGATTATTTAATATGAAGATGTCAGAAGGTGGGTCTCTTGCAGATCATTTAAATGAATTTAATATGGTTACTAATAACCTAAGTTATGTAAAAGTGACCTTTTATGATGATGTTAGGGCTCTTCTAATCTTGTGCTCATTGCCAGAAAACTGGAATGGCTTGGTCAAAGATGTAAGTAACTTTGTCTCTGGTTCAAACACTCTGAAATTTGATGATGTTATTAGTGTTATCCTTAGCGAAGAAATGCGATGGAAAAGCATAGGTGAGGCATCATGTAATGTGTTGACCATGGAGAATAGAGGAAGACAAAAGGAAAGAGGAAAAAGTCCAGGGAACTGTGGGAATTCTAGGAAGGGTAGATCCAAATCCAGACTAGGAAATATAGAGTGTTGTAATTGTAGGAAGAAAGGACATCTAAAGAAAGATTGCAAAGCTCCAAAGAAACAAATAGATGGACAGCAGGAGAAAAATCAGGAAGCAAATGTAACAAGTGATGTGTTACAATATGCTTTGATTCTTTCTTTAGACAATACTATTGAGTCTTGGGTAGTAGATTCAAGGGCTTCATTTCATGCCACACCCCATAGGAAATATTTTCAAGATTGTGTTCAAGGTGATTTTTGACAGGGTTATTTGGGTGATGATGAACCATGTCAAATTGTTGGAATGGGTAAGGTAAAAATAAAGCAAAAGAATGGAAACCAATCGTTACTGAAAGAGGTGAGACATATACCATATATGAGAAGAAATCTAATTTCAATAGGGTAGTTGGAAAGTTAAGGATGTATATCTATATTTATAGATAAGGCGTGGAAGGTCACTAAAGGATCATTGGTAATGACAAAAGGAGAAAAGACAGGTACATTGTATTTATGTACTGTTAATGTTGACTCTTCTATCTCTTTAGCTTATACAGGAGTGGATACAACATTGAGGCATCATAGGCTTGGACGCATGAGTGAGAAGGGGATGCATATGCTTCAAGATATTAAACAAGTTGATTTGGATTTCTGTGAGCATTGTGTTTATGGAAAACATAAGAGAGTCAAATTTATCAGAGTCGGAAAAGAAAAGAAGAGTGAAAAGTTGGAGCTTGTGCATACAAATGTGTGAGGACCAACTCAAGTATCATCTCTTGGTGGCTCTCGTTATCATGTTACTTTGATTGATGATGCAACTAGAAAAACTTGGGTTTATTACATTTGACAAAAATCTGATGTTTTTGATACTTTTAAGAAATGAAAAGCTTTGGTTGAGAATGAGACGGGAAAGAGGTTGAAGTGTCTTAGATCAGATAATGGAAGTGAATGTTGCAATAATGATTTTGATAATTATTGTTCATACCATGGGATTCGTAGAGAAAAAATAGTTCCAGGAACACCACAAGAAAATGGTGTGTCGGAAGGAATGAACATGACAATCATGGAATGTGCAAGGAGTATGAGATTGCATGTTGGGTTACCCTTATGATTTTGGGTAGATGTTATATATATTGTTGTTTACTTAATAAACAGAGGACCTTCAAGCTCTTTGGATTGTGGCATTCCATAGGAGGCATGGACAGGTAAAAAGGTAAACTATTAATTTATGAAGACTTTTGGTTGTGAAGCATTTGTCCATATTGATAAAGAAAATAGAACAAAGCTTGAAGCAAAATCCAAGAAGTGTACCTTTATTGGATATGGTGTTAATGATTTTGGTTATCACTTATGGGATTATGAAAATCACAAAATCATTAGGAGTAAAGATGTCAAATTTAATGAGAAGGTCGTGTAGAAAGATCAATTGCAGGGAAGGAAACATGAAGAAGAAAAACCATAATACACAGTGCTTGATGAGATCATTGAAAAAGAGACTCCAAAGGTACCAGAAAATCAAAATGTACAAAAACATGAACAACAGATACCTCAAACTCCTACAAGTGTTGTTGGAAGATCTTCCAGGTTAAGTAGACCCCCTGAATGATACTCTCCTTCATTTTATTATTTATTGTTGACTGATTCTGGTGAACCATAAAGTTATGAAGAGGCAATATAGGTAGACACTAAAAAGAAATGGGAGCAAGGCATGAAAGAGGAAATGGATTCCTTGGTAAATAACCAAACTTGGGACTTGGTTCGATTGCATGTAGGAAAAAGAATATTGCAGAATAAGTGGGTTTACATGTTGAAGGAAGAACATGGAGAAAAAAAGTGGTACAAGTCCAGACTTGTTGTAAAGGGTTTGCACAGAAGAAAGGTATAGATTTTCATGAAATATTTTCTCATGTTGTTAAAATGACTTCGATTAGGACCATTTTAAGTCTTCTGGCAGTATAATATTTGCATATTGAACAGTTAGATGTAAAAACAACTTTTCTCCATGGGGATTTGGATGAAGAGATTTATATGGAACTGTCACAAGGGGTATGAGGTCAAAGGGAAGGAGAATTCAGTATGTAGGTTGAAGAAGAGATTGTATGGCCTAAAGCAAGCTCCAAGGCAATGGTATTTGAATTTTGATAGGTTTATGATAGAGCAAGGTTATAGTAGATGTCATTCTAATCACTACATGTATTTTGAAAGGCTAGAAAATGGAAGCTATATTATCTTGCTATTCTATGTAGATGACATGCTTATTGCAGGGTCTAACATGCATGATATAAATGTGCTCAAGAATAAATTAACTAATTCATTTGCGATGAAGGATTTGCGTGTTGCAAAGAAAATCCTTGGTATGAGAATAACAAGAGACAAGAAAAATCACATATTGACATTGTCTCAGGGTGAGTACATAGAGAAGGTGTTGGAGGGGTTTAAAATGCAGAATACAAAACCAGTTAGTGCACCTTTGGCCAGCCATTTCAAATTAACCAAGGAAATGTGTTCCAAGACACAAAAGCAAACATAATACATGTCCAGGGTCCCTTATTCCTCAGTAGTTGGTAGTTTGATGTATGCGATGGTCTGCACAAGACCAAATATTGCACATGCAGTAAAAGTTTGGAGCAGGTATATGAACAATCCAAGTAAAGAACATTGGGAGGCAGTAAAGTAGATTCTCAAGTATTTGAGAGGTACTAGTACTCGTGCATTATGTTTTGGAGGTTCAGACTCTATTCTACAGGGATATGTTGATTCATAAATGGTAGGTGATAAAGATAGTAGGAGGAGCACTACAGGGTATGTTTTTACTGTAGGTGGAACAACAGTAAGTTGGATTTTGAAACTACAAAAGGTTGTTGCACTTTCAACAATGGAAGAAGAGTATGTTGTTGCTACAGAGGCTAGTAAATAGATGATTTAGTTGCAGAGGTTTGTGGAGAATTTGGGAAAACAAAGGGAGAATAACAAGTTGTATTGTGACAACCAGAGTGTTATTCATCTGGCAAAGAACTCAACCTTATATTCTAATACTAAGCATATACAACTCAGGTACCATTTCATACTGTCCATTCTGGAAGATGGAAAATTGAAGTTGGAAAAGATACATACTAGCCAAAATCCTGCAGACATGCTAGCAAAGGTAGTAAATAGGGAAAAATTGAGTTCCTGCTCAGTTTCAATTGGTCTTCAAGCACAAAGGTGAAGATGAGAAATTTTCCAGGTCTAAGGTGGATCATAGTCCAGCGAGTACAACATCAGTGGAGTTGTTTTGATCAATCTCCAAGTTGGAGATTGTTGGTTATGGAGCTTGCTTATCTTCCTAATTCATATGCAGGTCAAAGAAACTATAATTTCGTAGTCAATCTAAAATGTTCATTACAAGGTCACAAATCTGATAGTAGAAGTTAAGTTGGGTTTTTTTCCCCCTAGAAAACAACCCTCTTTTATGTATGAGGGAATTGTATTGTGGCAGGTAGAAGAATGTGAATATTCTTTTCTAGGAGAGGAGATTGTGAGAGAAAGAAGAGGAAGTTACAATGGATGTGTTGTATGATGTATCCATTCATTTGTTGGATAATAATAAAGGAAGGACCTGGCAATTTCTCTAGTGGACGTAGCCCACATTGAGTGAACCAAGTATATTTGTGTCTTTATTGTATTGTGTATCTTTTGTGTTTTATTTCTGCATTTGTTTTATTTTATTGCTCCACTTCTAACAACCCATACTCTTTTAGCTGGCTACGGGCGAGTCACACTCCTACTCTAGTTCAAATCACTTATATACTTAAACAATTTGTTAACAACTTAACATTTAGTCACTTAAGCATACATCCATGAAACAAATAGAACACTTGTGAAACAAACAAGAGACACACATATATAGTGCAGGTGGCACAAGATGTGCCTAACACCCGACTAAGTCTTATTATTTCTAAATAATTACTATATGAGCACTGCTAGCTCGGTTTACAATTTGAGCAAAGTCACACGACTCGCCTCACCTCGCCAAGACACTCATACATAGATTCATCATGCCAAGACTTTTCCATCTCAACAACTTTCGTAACTCCTATGATGTGCCCCAGAAATGCGCCCACCACATATTCACCGTCTCTTCTTTGTCACAAGACTTCACACAGACATGCAGTTCTGTTTCATAGCATGCCTCACCCAAACCTACAACAAGACTTCCCCAAACTCAAAAGTCACCCTACCTACTGCTAGATTCAATCCAAATAAGGTTGCCCCAATTCTGTCCACATAATCACCTCAAGGAAACACAAGTCCTCCCATGTGGAGCAACTTGACTCCTTGAGGGAGCTCCCCCATCCTTTTCCAAATCTACCTTAGATCCCCAATGTTGATTTTGCTCTCTTCCTTGTGCCTTCTTGGTTGTGCACCCTTTTTATTTTATATGAACTCCAAACACCACCTTTGTGAATCGTCACATGTGTTGGTTGTGTCGCACCCCTTCGTGGACTAATGTGCCCCTTTGTGGACAAGTGTGCCCAAACGAAATCGTCATTCGCCAACCTTTGCGTCCCATGGGACCGACGTGCCTCAACCTTGGTGTGCTTCTCGTGCCAATGTGCCCCAACCTCTTTGGTGTGCCCCATGCTTCACCTCATGCTTGGGCGAGCTCCTTGGCATGTTTGTGCACCCAAGGCACCCACTTTCCCAACCAATGCGGTATTAAGTGCTAGAGAAACCCCAAATTTCGTCTTCTTGAGGACTTGGGCGAGGGTGCTCACGCCCTTCTAGCCAAGGACCTTACATTATGGAATTTATGGATATTTGATGTGTCATGTGGCTTAATTGTTTGTTTGATGAATTCAAAATGCCATAGAGTTTTTTGACTCAAATTCTCTTATGCATTCAAGGTTTATGTATACACGATGGTTGCATTAATGGGTTATTTGCCTTTGTAATTTGAACCATCATGATGTATTTGCATTTGAATTTATGTCATGCCTTTTGGAATTATGTGAAGCAATCGATATGGATGGCATGGCCCTGATCCAGTTTGAATAGTTTGCATTTAATGGCTTTGGCCCGAAGGAATAACATTGAGTCTAGGCCTTTTTATGCATTCATAGTATTGATTTGGAATGGCGGCCAATATGGCCCTTTGGTTGTTTACTTCAAAGGTTTCCTTTCAGTTAGTCTACTTAGCCACAATTTAATTTGAAGTATTTCTTTGAATGGGTCAAAAAGCCCTTTTTGTGTAAATTTGAAGTATCACCTTTGAAGAAGGCCAATGGCCTTTGCCTTGTTGTTTTGAAGTGGGGTAACATCTTTCGATAAGAGCTGGTGGCCTATTGGGGCATTTTGAAAGATTGTCTTACTGAATGCACTCAGTAGCCTATCGAGGCCTTTGAAAGATTGTTCTTTCTTAAATCACCTAATGGATGGATTTTCAAAATCACCCGATGGCCTATTAAGACATTTCGAGAGTTATTTTGAAATCACCTAATGCCCTATCAAGGCATTTCAAAAGTTGTCTTTTAAAATTCACTCAATGACCTATTGAAGCATTTGAATGTTTGTTTCTTTGAATTTGGTCTAATGGCCTATCGAGGAAATTCAAAGGTTGTTGTTCAAAATATGGTCGACGGGCCATCTTACATTTTGTCCCAACGACTTTTGAAGTTTTCTTTTCTTTCAAGGTTGGAAGTTGATCTTTCAAAGAGGCCCGATAGTTCATTAGGGACTTTCAAACTATGTTCTTTCTAAGGGACCCGATGTTCTATTGGGGCCTTTCGCAACATGTCTTTTGAAGTCGCTCAATGGTCTATTAAGGGAAATCAAAATATGATTTTTTGAGTTGGCCTAGTGGCTTATCAAGGGTTCTCAAATGTTGTTATTTTGAATTGGCCCAATGGCTTTTTGGGGACATTTGAGTGTGGATCTTTCAAGTTGTCTTGATGGTCTATTGGGGTAATCAAAAGATGTTCTTTCATGTTGGCATGATGGTTTGTTGGGTGGATCTTTTGAAAGTGGGTGATGACCATCTTTGAAAAGATCCCAATGACTTTTCCATTGAGGAGATCGTTCAAGAGACAATAGATCTTTCCAACAAGGTTGATGGCCTTGACTTGTACATCAAGCACATCTTTAAGAAAGGCACAATGGGATCTTTTGAATAGGCCCGATGGTTTATTCAAAAGAGGCTTGATGGGTATGAATGTTATTTTGAATGACCTAAGGTCGTGATCTTTAAATAGGTTCAATGAAGCTTCAAAGAAGTACTTATAATCCTTGGCAAGGTGGGTCTCCTAAAGGATTTCCCAGTGGATAAGGGGATGCCGGAGTGTAGAAAGGTTAAATTTGAAGGAAAAGACAAAAAAAAAAAAAAACATTTTCCTCAATAAGACTATTGATGGGGATGGGTACATTACATGTATACAAATTTTAAATTGATGCACTAACTTCTCTATTGTTTTCCATGTTGGAGATATTACACACACCTAGGGTTTTCCTTTCATTTTATTTTCCTAAGTTTATTTGGCTATGTTGAGGGTACCTTTGACATATTCTCCCCTCGTTGAGGATATTCTCCCCTAGACAAGGGTTCCACATACCCTATAGTAAATCCTCAGTTACCTTTCAATTTGACTAGTTGAGTGAAGTGTGTTGAGGGAAAGGTATGGAGAACCTTACTCAAGAATTTTCATATCTTGCCAGGCTAAGGCAAGATAGTTGGGAATGTCACCCGGGGTTTATAGCCTTAAAACAAAAACAAAAAATCACTTAATCCGTAGGTATTAAGTACAAGGGACCAAGGCTAGTTTTTTTTTATATATTATATGTAACTGTGCAAAAAAGAAATAAAGTTAAACAAAAATTACATGAGTGTGTACATAAATTACATGAGTGTGTACATGGAGATAAAAGAAAAAAATAAACAAGATCATCAAAATACATATGTGAGACCGAAATAAAAAGATTGATTTTTGTATTGATTTCATTATGAGATACAAGGTTGGATTCTCCTTATAAACCCTTGGGAGGGTGGGGACCAAAGTTAGATTTAGAAGCCTTTGATGGGCACCATACAAGAATAATCTGACAACATATAAAACTAAAGCTAAAGATCTGAACCATCTTGCCACAAAATGATGTCACTTGACTCTGCAAGATATTCTTTATCAGTCATGAAATTTAATTCATAAACAAACAAGAACACACAGACTGCCAAAGACAAATCATACACCTTTAAAACAAGTTGTTGAAATATATGATTCAGTTTTGAATCATGTTGCCTTCAATAAGATCATGTTGTCATCAAGAGGGTTAAGCCTTCTAGTAAACTCAGAATGATTAAAAAATGAAAGTATCTCGCTAGCATAGAGAAAACCTTATGGTTGAAGTTCTCCTTCTATTCTCTCTTTCTTGTCTCTTCATTTGATTGAGCTTTTATTCCTTCTCAACAAGTTATGGTAGTTCAACTACCTTTCTTTAGTTAAGCCTAATTATCTTAACTAATTAGTTGAGACAAATAATAATAGTATATATAAATAAGGGTCTAATTAAATAATAACTAAATAGGTGGGACCCCTTGCGACTCCCATTTACTTATTTTAATAATCATCAAACATGAAATATATAATCCCAATCATTTGATTCAAACATCCTCCTTGTAACTCCCATTCTCATATTTATGATCAAATATTTTAATATCAACAAAATATAACATGACATATCGAAAAATAGAATTATATCCATGATGTCCAAAAAAACTGCCTAAATATATGCTTGTTGTCCAAAACATTGTCAAAGTAAAAATAATGTCCTCAAAATAAAAAATAACATTAATCATTATTAAAAACCGTATTTACTGTGAGAGGCATTTGACCTCCTTTCACTACTGTCCTCTTTTAATCTTTTTGCTGCAGCCTTAGGCTGATTGGAACCTTGAGGCTGGACTGCATTGATAACATGAGAACAATCATCTTTGAGATGAAGACGTGAAGACACATATTAAGAGGACTCTTTGGATGACTTGGAGGGAGTGGCCACTCATTTTCCTTTATCTTGCTTAGGCTTGGGAACATCAGTTTTTAGCCTCTTATTTGCATGAGAAGACTGCATGGGTGAGACAACATGATGAGCTTGGGGATTTGGATTTTTTGGTAGTGGAGGAGGGAGTAATGGCAGAGACACAGTAGCCCAACTGTGGTGATGAGCAGTAGGCTGATGGACAATCTCTTGCCAACCATCATTGGTAGGCAGTTCTGGCTGCATAGACACATGAAAGGGAACACAAATACTAAAAACAATTTGATGTGACTGGAACAGAGGTCTCTCAAGTCGAGGCTGGAGGATCCCATGGCCAACTAGGTTGAAGAACCTAGCTTGAAAGAGCTGATTTAATTCCCATGGATCAACATCAAAATGTATTGAAAATCGTGTCCTTCTATGGCCCCTCTGCCAATTTCCTCTCTATTAGCACCTCTACCATTACTTCCTCTGCTAAAGAAATTAATCCCGAGGCAATATTCCAAACATGTTATGAAGAACTCTTAACAATCCATGCATCTATACTCTACCTAAATAAAATCAAAAGGTTGGCTCTATTATTCACCACATAAGCACATGTAATCGATCCATCAACATCTTAAAACTCAACAATCAATTTCCATTTGAACAAGGAGTAGTAGGGCTATTGGGAATACGAGGGGATTTTAATGTGCGAAAAATGGTAGCATGGATGGGAAACGACCAACAAATACTATTCAAGAAAATGCAGAAGTAACAGAGACCATATTCAACTTTCAAACACCAGTCATCAACTAGCCTTTTCTCTTTTGTTATTAGTCATTTCTCTTTTCAAAAAGAATTTAAATTTCATAATAATAGAACATGGAATGTTTTAAATGTATTTGGGAAGGCGAGGGGCATATAATGAGCGAAAATCCGTATAATGAAAGGGAAAAAAAAGATGATTATTGTTCTATTATATGCAATAGTATCCAAAAAAAAATGCCATCACCATCAACTGCCAAAACTTTTCTTTGTTTCATAATTTAAATCCAATACACAACAATTTTTATAATACCCAATATAAAAACCCCAAGAATTTTCCAGGATTAACAAAATTTACAACTCCAATTTCCTTTTCTTTTCTTTTTATCAGCAGAGATTTTATAAAAGACTGTTAACAGAGTCACTCAACACGATTAAAACCATGCTACATCAAGTGCGCGTGGGAGGCTGAGAACACGAAATAAGCCATTGACCTTTCACTATACAACGTTGGTAACACAACTTTAATACTTGCTACGTAAACATACTAGGTTCGAAACCCATGTGCAACTGTGCCCATTGTTTATTAAACATAATACCGCTTCAAAATCTACAAACCCTGATGGATACATAAAAAAATAGACAAGAATTAACGCAACTAACCAATCTTCCCACTGTCGGGTTAATCACTTATAACATACATCAAGACCAGAGTTTGAATCTCGTAATTGCCATACATTAATAAAAGAACTGAGGTTTGGGCAAACACAAAGGCGAAACCTTCACAAGGGGTTTGTAAAAACATTTAACCATCTCTTATCACAACATACTTTCCACAGACCTCTCATGGAGGTCGCAAGGCAAATATGCCCATACATTCACAAGCAATTGACAGGTAGTTTGAAGGAGCTAGAAATCTTCCAAAGATTGGGTAATGGAGTTAAGCAAACAACTATTCTTTTGTTTCACAGAGAAAAAGGAACCCTTGAATTTTAATGACCAGAGATGAGTGAAACCTGAAAAATATTTGCCATAATTATTTGACAACAATCATAGCAACATAGCAGTATACATTTTGGATGCAATGTCATTGCATAATCAAACAGGAAGGAAATTTTGACCATTAATCAACTTGAAAAACTTAAATTCCAACAAGGAGAACCTCCACTTTAAATGCAATTTACACAGTCGATACCCACATACATTCAATTAAGCTTCGAAAAGCAAACACATTTTGTAAGCAAATATAAGATCCAACATCATGATTGTATTATGAGCATAACTATATTTCATGAATGGAGAAGTAAGAGCCATCATACCTATATGGATAATGCTAGGAAAACCACAAGCACAACTATTCTTTCCAAGGCCAAGAAAAACGAAGGCAACACCAACCAAAGCAACCAACACAATTGTGAACCAAGTGAGGGTTGCGACCTCGAGGTAGGGTTAGAGCGATGTGCAGTAATTGCACGGCGTATCTCACATTAATTCCAACAACTATAGACAAGTACGAGTGCACCTAATACATCCAACTCATAGTCCACTAAATGTGCCACATAACATTTCAATCCAAAAATCGAACTTACCACCTTCCATTAACCCATAAGTTTTATATGCATACTTTAACACTTGGCACCAAATACACCGTATGTCCCACATTCCTTGCTAGGTGAAGAATTGCCACCTTATAAAACTTAACCAATGTCCATGATAATAACAAGAATATAATAAGTGTGATATGCCATAAATATATATAGCACATGCTTGGAGTTTGAATTAATAAGTGAAAATATATGTGTAGCAAGAATAAACCAAGATTCTCATGAAAATAACATTTTCCCCCTTCCCTTTTAGACATAAATTAAATCGCCAATACACCATCATTCATCTGTTTCACCCGAAAGCAGTTTCAAATTTCAAACTGTAGAATCACCTTTGCAATGTAGCTATGAGCACACTCAAATAAAAGCATCTTGCATCACTATTCACATAATGAGGTCCCACCTATTTAGTATATTATTAAATATATATAAGTAGTAAGGCATTGCAACCCATTTGCAGGCAGGGATTCCATATTGCGCTTTTGGGCATCAACAAAGTGTTACGTGTCAACCTTGGATTTATCACCAAGTGTTGCATGCTAACCTCATGATCATCACCATGAATGTGCACTTGCAGTGGGATCATCACCAGTAAAGTGCATTCCACATGTATGAGTGATCTCCTCCTCATTTCAATTTGATTTAGCTAGTTAACTGAGGACCGCATGGTCAGTTAACTAGGACTAGGTGGCAGTTGACTCCTGTAACTGTCATTGTGTGTCACATATCTATAGAACACTCCTAATGTGCATTAGCTTGGCTACTATGGTGAGTTAGTTGTGTCACACATAGTATATCACTTGTATTGTAACATTCTCTTACTTAGACAATATAATTTTTTTCATTCTTTTCTCCAATTTTTGTCTTTTCTCTTCATCCACCATTGCAAGTTGTGTATGATTCAATTTTAGCTAGATATTATATGCAGGTATCTTATAAAATCTACATGGTATTAGAGCCCATAGATCGCTAGGAAGGATTGTCACCAACACTCTTTTGCAGGTACTAAAGATGAAACAAAGCAACAAGAAAGATAGAATTTCCTGCATCTACAATTCTAACACCATATAATTACTTTGAATGGAAGCCAAAAATTCTACACCATCTCAAGGGTAGAGGATTGTATCAGATAGCCATGGCCACATAATAAAAACCCACTTCAATAGTGGAAAAATCCAAGTTCTTCAACCACATGGGCGAGGCTCACGGTCTCCTATGCATGTATATTTCTCTCGTCCTATGGTTTCACATCAGTGCATGCGAAACTCCAAATGAGATATGGACCACCTTGTTTGGTCTCTTTTTCTAGCAGGATGAAATGAGGGAACATTTGCTCGAAGTAGAACTGAACTCCTTGGATCTAAAGAACTTTTACAATGTCCAAGATTTCTTCACCAAATTTAAATCTCTCCTTTGTGAATTGACAGACTGTGGTATGGACAAATCCAAACAAGAAAAACAATTGGTTCTTGTTATCATGGAAAAACATGGACCATAATATAGTGTATTTCTATCCACATTTCATTCTAACAGATTCATCGCAAGACCAACCTGGACCATGCCTTCATTGTCACAATTCATTGAGGCTTTGACACAGTAGCAAAATAAGCCCATTCAAATGGGAATAATAAAGGGTCCCAAGGCACATGCACTTATTGTGCATGATGGTAGAAACTCTCAAAATCCTAAATCCAAACCAAAAGGCAAAGGAAAGGCACATGCAAAGCCAAAGAAGGAAGGTTACTCCAAACCCTTCAATGATTCCTCAGGTTCCAAAGGTGGAAAAAGCAAGCAATGAAAGAAGTGTGGTTACTGCAATTGCAGGAACCATCTAGAATCTGCATGCATGAAGATGAAAATATACCTTATGGCACAAATACTTTATAAGAACAATATCGAGGACCTCATTCTTGAGGTTTCCAAGACAAATTCAGAAGATCAAACCCCTAAGAAAGGTAATCCTCATGCATCAATAGATATTCATTCTTCTCCTAATGCATGGATTTTAGATTCAGGTGCTTCCCATCACATGACAATCACAAAGGATATTCTATCTTTTATAACTGCATGCATGGGGCCTCCTATCCTCATGGGGGATGAATCTCCAATCGAGGTCACCAGAAAAGGGAGAGTGGAACTAGATCGTGGAAGCTTTAAGAACGTCCTACATGTTCCTCAACTTTCTGTGAATCTACTCTCAGTGTATCATATTACACACTCGGGCTCAGGCAAATGGTGGAGCTCACACTAGACTCTGTGTCCATATTCGACATGCAAGAAAACTCCAATATTGTTGTCAGGGAGGTAAATCATCAATCTTGGTTATACACTTTCACTAAGATTATTGAGCCTGATTCTTCTGTACTACTTACGCATGCTAATGACAATAGTAGATTATGGCACGAGAGGTTTAGTCACATGAACTTCAAGTACATGAAACAACTTAGCAAGAAGGGGATGGTCACTAGCTTACCTAATATCCACTTTTCTGAAGGGGTTTGTGAAGGATGTGTCCTTGGCAACCATCCTCAAGAGAATTTCGAGAAGGGGAAGGCTCACAAGGCCTCCTCTCCATTGGATTTGATTCACAATGATATCATGGGTCTATTATCGTATCCATCCATCAACAAGGTAGGGTAAGTGCTTACATTTTTGGATGATTACTCATGTTATACTTGGGTATTTTTTCTCAGGTAGAAGTTTGAGGTCTTTTGCCATCTCAAATAGTTCAAAGCACTTGTTGAGACTCAATCAGGGAGAAAGATCAAATACCTCCACAGTCTTGAGGTTAGCATACAGTTGCAACACACCGTAACATATACTCCGCGGCAAAATGGGGTTGTTGTGCGGAAAAATGGATCTCTCAAAGAGATGGCCATTTGCATGCTACATGCAAAAGTACTTCCTCCCAAGCTTTAGGCTAAGGCACTTAATTGTGCCAATCACATTCAGAACAAATATCCTCGTAGATATTTTAAGGACAAGACTCCTTTCAAGGCTTGGAGCGACAACAAACTGGAATTCAACCTCTTCTGTATCTTTTAATCACATGCATGGGCCCATGTTCCCTTTGAGAAGAGGAAAACATTAGATCCACATATCCACCCATGCATATTTGTTAGTTATCCTGATGGTGTTAAGGGATAGAGATTACTTGATCCCTCTACGGACCAACTCACCATTGAGTGCAGTGTCAAGTTTGAGGAAAGTCCCTCGCATGCTCCACATGAGCCACATGTAGAGGATTTTGTACTTCCACTAGTTGCGGGTGATGAGTTCACAGATTCAGATCGTACCATAGATTTGAGTTCTGATACAAAGTCAGAGGATTCAAATGATACAAATGCACAATTAGAGCATTCAGATACAGAGTTAATACATGCATATGAGGAGCCAGAGTAGATGCCCAAGCATGCACAACCCACACTTCAGGATGCAGGAGAACTTGTTGGGGATCCAACTGATTTAAGGAGGACTAGATCTCAACTTGAGGATCCTCCTCATGTATTCACTATCACTAAACCCATGATGCCTTTGCACCGTTATATGGTTCAGTCTTCGTACCGACAGACCTACAAAGATGTTGCAGGGAACCCCTTCTGGGAAGCAACCATGCAGGAAGAGTACAAATCTCTCCTCGAGAACCAGACTTGGGATATGGTTTCGCTTCCTTCAGACAACAAGCTTGTCAAATGTAGATGGGTATACACAACCAAAAATGTATCAGACGAACATGCAAGCACACATAAGGAAATATTGGTTGCCAAGGGATTTTAACAGATCCACAAGATCGACTATGATGAGAAATTTGCTCCAGTAGCAAAGTTGGATTCCAACAGGTTGGCCCTTTCCATTAGAGCAGCCAGGGGATGGAAAGCACATCAGATGGGTGTGCATAATGTTTTTCTTCATAGGGATCTCTTAGAGGATATTTATATGGAGCAACTGCATGGATTCATATGCAATTCATCTTTAGTGTGTTGACTCAAAAAGTCGCTCTATGGCCTTGTTGACCAAAAATTGGTCATCTATATTTTTTTGTTCCTAGAATAATAATAAAAAAATGATATTAAAAGAAGAATTTTTTTGAATGATTACAAGTTCATCGTGTATCCCTCGGTCTCAAATTCACCACGCATTTTTTGGATCCAAAATTGAAGTTCCTATGCTCAAAATATCCAGGTTTGCGTTTAAGCAGAAAAGGGCACTTCATCCATGTGGAAAAAAGTTAATTTCTTGGAACTACATTAAAATTTTTAGGCCCAAGATCCTTTTTTTCTTCAAATTTTGCGAACCCAAGACCCTTATTTTCTTCAAATATTACGAGCCTAAGACCCATCTTATTTGTTCTTTTCGCTTCCCAACACTTTGAATTATTTTAAAATTCCTATCCCCATCCACTCACTCCATATTAATTAATTAATTTAATCCAACCCCCTACCTCCTTTCTCTCCACTCCATGACGGTTTGACAGACCCACCACACTCCCTCATGCTCCACTCCATCCCCCTTACCGACTCCCTAACTCCATACTTAACTTTTATTTTATTTGTATGGTAGACTCACATTCCCTACCCCCTCACATCCCTCACCCCGACCAACACGTAAACCCAACAACCCTTACACTCCACTCCCCCCATGTTACCCTCCCCTCACATCACCTTACATCACCCTCCCTAACTCCGCTACCCACATTTCCCACCCCCTAACTTCCATCGCCTACAAATTTCCCCTCCCCCTACACTACCCTTACTTACCCACCCCCTTCTCATCCCTTTCTCTCTCTACATTTTATTCATATTTTAAAATTAAATCCAAGAGCGAAGAACCAA
Organism: Picea engelmannii; assembly: GCA_009831015.1. NCBI lineage: Eukaryota > Viridiplantae > Streptophyta > Pinopsida > Pinales > Pinaceae > Picea > Picea engelmannii. Next base: position 308,778 of record ML797209.1, on the reverse strand, counting down.
TCAAATTATTCCACATGCCATCCAATGAGAAAATTACACATGGCAGCCCACGATTGGATGACATGGCACTTTTATTAACCAATGAAATACTTTCACATGGAAACATATTATTGGTGACACTTGGCATCTGACTATTGGTTACATGTGGCAGATAATTGACCAACCATACAAAGATACATAGCAACACATGGACGGTTGATTCATAATTAACTTTTCATTATGTACATTAAAGGTTCCAACATCCCAATGCATGTGGGATAAGTTATTTAACAAAATTTACATCTTGAGGTCATATCTTGAGATCTCGGAGTTAGATTTGGACAAAATTTATATTGTTGGAAATCTAAGATGATGAAGATCACATCTGAAGTGATCTCCATGGATGAAAAGTTGAATATCATACTCAGAAAATTAAAACACAGTGTCGCTTTTTAAAAGGGTAATTAATTAAAATTTGAAAATAAAATTTTATTGAAAAACTTTTATTAAAAAATGGAGAGGGACCCATTTGAAAGATGCAAATGTTAATTATGTGAACTCATTTAAAACACTTAAATGAGGCATTATTTGAAGTGAATATTTCAAGAATAAAATGGTACGGGAAATTCGAGAAGGGAAAAACACTAACTACTCAAGTAGTTAGAATATATGATTTTTAAAGGGAAATAAAGGGCTTCATCAGGGGTGGAATAATCAGAAGGGTAGGGGCAGAAGATCAGAATAAGAAAGGATTAGCCATGAAAATGTAGCCAAGCTTCTGATCGGAAAAGATAGATCTCCATCTTCTCCATTTCTTTTCTTCTTCTACACTGATTTCTTATGGCTTTATGTTTGTATTTATGAGACAAGAATGGGGTTGAGTCTCCAGTGTTCTTTCTTATATTCTTCAAAGACATTTCTTATGTGATCATGGAACATTTACAACCATGAATGCGACTACCAGAGATTTATATATTGTAGAATATCTTTCATGAATGAAAATCCACAAAGAATTACTCCAGGACATGACTTTAATGATGTTTCAGATCTTGGGATTTCTGAGGGTGAGATGTTTGAAGTATGATTATCAAATTCTCTTATGTTTTAACTCTAATACTCTCTTAAAATTATTTGAGATGATAAAAAAATGTCCTTCCTATTTCTTGTGAGAAGATATGGATGTATTTATTATTTATATGTGACTAAGAAGGTTGTACATATGATGTCGAGCACAAATATATTCTGATGTTGGATCCTTCCTTTAGTCTTTTCTTATTGTAAGGAGATTTCTTGTTGCACGTAAAATATCATATCAAATTATTGAAGAACCATATCATTTCATAAATTCAAGCAATAAATATCTAGGGTTTGTTGCCTAAGCATTCTCTTAATCCAAGATATTTAAGATATATATTTTAGCCAAAGAGGACTACCACCTCTATAACAACACAGAGGGATTCATATCCACGTGAGGTTTTCATTTCGGTCTTAACAGATTCAAACGTCAACAAGCCTCAAGTAGGTTCCTAGAGCATGGTACTCAAAGATGGACTCTTACTTTCTCTCCAAGATTTTTTTTAGATGCAAATCCGATCCCAATGTCTACATGCTAAGGATCACTAACTCACTTTTGATCCTAGTCATGTATGTGGATGATCTTTTGATCACTGGAAGCTCAGTTTCAATGATTATTGCGGTCAAGGGAATTCTTCATGACAGGTTTTTTATGAAGGACACGTTTCCACTCCATTTCTTTCTTGGTCTCGAGATGAGCCAGGATGCTTCAGGCATCAAGCTATCTCAGGCTAAGTTTGCTTGGGATCTCATGGAGAGATTACACATGATAAACTGCAAGTCTGCACCTACACCCTTCTTATATGGGGTTAGACATGAGGATGGTCGGGATACACTAGTGGTGGAAAACACCTTGTATCTACAGCTTGTGGGGAGCCTTATGTATCTCATCCATAACCAACCAAATCTATCATATGCAGTAGGGGTAGTCTCTAGGTACATGCAGGATTCGCATGAGTTACACTGGAAGGCTACCAATTTCATCCTTAGATACATCTAGGGCACCATCAATTATGGGATCCACTATGTACTAGGTTGCAAGTCAGATCCCATAGGCTTCACTGATTCTGACTGGGTTGGTGATGGCACCGATCGAAAGTCCACCTCTAGGCACATGTTGAGTTTGGGATACGGCCCAATATGTTGGTGGAGAAAAAAATGACCAACTATTGATCTATCTTCAGAAGAGGCCGAGTACAGGGGAGTAGTCAATGTCACCATTTAGGGATTGTAGCTACAAAACTTTCTCAACGATCTCGACATTCAGTTCCACTGTCCAACTGTGATATGGTGTGACAACTAGAGTACACTAAAATTCTGTCGAGATGTAGTACAGAGACAATGGAAAAAACATAATGAGATCCATGTATGCATTTTATCAAGGAGTTTGTTCATGATAGAGTCGTCTATTTGCAGTACTACCACTGAGCAGACTATCGACATCTTCACCAAGACTTTCACTGAGAAAAAATTCCATAGTTTGCGCGATCGTCTTGGAGTGAAGGACACAGTTCCCTAGCAACTGTCTTTCTCTTCTTTTGATACATTGTGTTTTTTTTTGTGGGGGGTTTCCATGAGGTTTTTCCTCTTTCCTCACTTTATTTTAGTGTTCATTAGTTGCATTTTTCATGGGAACCTAACACAACCTCTGTTGCCAGGACCCATTCATTACGTATACTCCCTAGTAGTGTTCAAGGGGGTGTTGGAGATATTACACACACCTAGGATTTTCCTTTCATTTTATTTTCCTAAGTTTATTTGGCTATGTTGAGGGTACCTTAGTCTGGGATATTCTCCCCTAGACAAGGATGCCACATACCCTCTAGTCAATCCTCAGTTACCTTTCAGTTTGACTAGTTGAGTGAAGTGTTACATGTCAACCATGGCTTTATCACCAAGTTTTGCATGCTAACCTCGATTCAATCACCATGAATGTGAACTTGATTGGGATCATCACCAGTAAAGTGCATTCCACATGTGTGAGTGATCTCCTCCTCATTTCACTCTATTTTAGCTAGTTAATGGATGACCGCATGGCCAGTTAACTAGGACTAGATGGATGTTGACTCCAATAATTGTCAGTGTGTGTCACATCTCTCTAGAACACTCCTAATGCACATTAGCTTAGCTACTATGGCAAGTTAGTTGTGTCACACAAAGTATATCACTTGTATTGTAACATTCTCTTGCTCAAATCATATAAATTCTTTCATTCTTTTCTCCAATTTTTGTCTTCTCTCTTTATCCACCACTACAATTTGTGCATGCTTCATTGTTAGCTAGATCTTCTATGCATGTATCTCAAAAAATCGACATTCCATGCAAACATATGCAAGGACATAATTGCTTTGCAACTCTATCTTGTTGTTCTCATGGTTTTTTATCCTCGTATATAATTAGGAATGCTTTGCATCATAAGCTTCTTTAGAAAAAAAACATGAGACTCATTTATTTAACCCTTTAGCCTAACATAAAGTGCTACATATATCCTACTTTATGAGTACACTTTCCACTCATGGCCACACCCAATACACTTTATTTAACTAGCACACAATTTAATGTCAAAATATCCATGGTTGCATGGGATGCTCGATCCTTTTATGCAACAAATATGTTGAAGGGTAACAATGGAAACCAAGCTACTTGTCATTGTTATTTAATGTTATGTTAAATTTTTTGTATTTACACAAAGTGATCTCAAGTGGTTGGACCGAGAGAAGTGAGGTGCATTTTAGAACCTAACATGAATGAGATGTGTAACATAATGTAATATTAATAAAATAAAACAAAATAAAGGTTAAGGTCTTTAATGTAAAAATTAAAAAACAAAATCCAACCATAATAATATGAAATAATATAAAAAATAGTCCTAGTGGTTAGTTTGGTTGATTCGATCCCTTCAACTAAGGTGTAATGCCCAGGGAGATTGGATTATTCATTTCCATCGAACCCTATGGGGTTACTCTTACGAGGTAAATCTCTCTATGGCTAGGGTGAACCACAATAGAAAGGTATGACTGTAGAAATCGACTCAATTCCAACATATGCTATATAAACTAATGTGCAAGAGAGGTAAGAAAGAGGCCTACCTCGTCCAAACATTTGATGATGTCCATCGTTGAGCACTTCGACCCAAATCTTTATACCTGCAACAAATTCTCAACAAACAAGCAGAGCAAGCATATAGTGATAATATAACAGGTTAACACATTAGATAGCATAATCCATTAATATACAAAATAAACATGCCCATGGTTCATAATACATATATTTGCAAGATATCAATTGGATGGGAAAGGAGTATTTCTATTAATAAATTATTAGCAAAAGTGAAAATATTACAGACTTTCATGTCGGCATGGTTCGGAACCAAGAAACCGAGTTCCTTCCAACTGGGCCTCCACCACTTCAATCCTCCACCAAAGGCAAGCTCATATACGAGAGACAAAGAGGTTCTCCATCAATAAGGGAAGATCTTGGGGGCTGAACACTGTGTTTAGACTTAAAGGACAAAGGGATGCAGACTCAATATGAATTAAATAATTTCTCCAGAGTAACTTTGCTCTCAAAGTTGAATTCTCTCTCCTTTTCCATAGCTCAGAATTGGATTCTTTATAGCCTTCAAAATGCAACTGAAGGGTTGAGTCAGAACATTTCCAGTATATGGAAGGCCAAGGATCAAAGATCTCTTGTCGTGACATGGAAGCTCGACATTTAATTTTGATTTTCTGGCACAAATCCCAATGTACACGGACTGTAGTGGAGCAGGCAGCGTATATGCTTGTTGTATAACTTGCAAGGTGCGTACAAGTGGAAAAATATTTATTTTTGTCTCTGGATTTATCAATCAGGGAAAGTAAGTTTTCATGGGGGAATGGAATAAGGCCCTCTCTGCAAGATTGCATAGGGTGAGGCAAATCTTTCTCTAACAGTTACCAACTTCTATTGCATTTGGGGATTTATATCGACCTCCATCCGAAAAATCGGGGAAGAAGGAGGAATATATGATGCACTGGACAGGTACATGATCCAAGTGGATATTGGTGGCCACCCACATGTTCCAAATTCCAATTGGCTAATCTTGACAGTTTTCAGTTCAACACGTTTTTCTGTAATGGGGACATTTATTTGTAATTGTGGGTTTTGCAATTATGGGGTTGTCTTAAAGCCCTACACAACATCCAGGTGGATATTGGTGACCTCCCACCTATTCCAACTATCTTATTTTGGAAGTTTTCATGTCATTACATCTTTTTGTACTTCCAGGGCCGTTTTGGGGCTCTAAACAATGTTTTCTTGGTTATCCACAGTCAAACTATAGACGAAGTTAGAGTTTGACGACATTATGTGTAGTTCTCGAAAATACCTTTCCAACGGGCTATTACGCGTCTAAAACGAAGATCGTATGCAAAATTTACGACCCGAGGAATTTAATGTACTAACTTACCCCAACGGGGCCCACGTGACTTTTGGCGCTTCATATCTTAGGGTTAGGTTTTTGGATGTATAGGGTTTTGGCATTCATGTTTCTCAAAAAAGGCCTTCATAGCCTCATTGTAATCATATTCTTGCGAATGAGAATAGCTGTCACATCTCTTCTTAGAGATAAAGATGTCACCATTCTAGCAAGTCTTGCACTCTATTTTTTTTACAGTCTCCGTACATTTCTTTCATTAATAGAAATAATGTATTGTTGTATTTCTCTATTTCCCGCACTTTCTATGTGTATTTCATTGTAATATATTTGCTTTCACTTCGTTATGAAAATCATCTGGATCAGAGCAGGCTGCTCTTAATCATTTTTCAGTGCATGTCCCCGACGAGGTCCAAGTATAGCAAGTTGGGTCTTGATCATGTCTCTCTTGAGGACAATTGCTCTCGCATGCCCAAGAAACCTTCTATGGCGGAATAAAATAAAAATGGTGGAGCAGAAGATTCTATTAACCTGTTGTTTGAGCAAGCTCTCGCGCGACAGAGGGACGATATGATGGAGAATTTCGCCCACATCCTTTAATGCCTACAAATAGCAACAGGTGCATCTTCATCAAGCGACCACTTTGGAGGAACCTCTCCCTTCAAGATACAAGTTAATTTTGATATTCTCGTATTTGAAGGTCAGATAGATGCAAATGCCTTAGAAAAATGGTTGAATCTGCTAGAAGGTTATTTCTTTGTTCACAATTTTTTCGACAGGGAAAAGATCACCTTCGCACTCCTCAAGGCTCTCCCCGATGTCAAACAATGGTGGGAAACTTACTAGGAGCAAAGTTCCAGAGAGGAATCTGGAATATATGGGGTTGAGCCCACTTGGGATTTTTTTGTGGATGCATTCAAGGAACAATACTACCATGTTGATAACTATGAAGACCAATACATGAGATGGACCACACTGTAGCAAGAGAAGAGCTAAACATTGTCGAAGTTCACAAATACTTTCCATAACTTGCACACCAAGTTGGATATCAAAGAAGTCGAGCGACATCTGGTTCTAAAATATTGTGGGGCTCTGCATAGGTACATCCAAACCAAAATGTATTTCCTAAACATCTCATCATTGGGAGCTACCTATCAATATGCTGTCAAAATCGAGTAGAAATTTAGGCACCATAACAAATGGGAGTTCCGGTCTATAAATCTGCAACAACCAAAGCATGGTAAATACAAGCCTAACCAACAACCTTCCGACAACCAGTCCAAGACATAGGAAAATAAGGTAAAGGAAAGATGAAGAATGACACTAGGAAGTGGTGTGACTTCCACAAAATCCCCTAGCACAACATCGATGAATGTCGCTCGAAACAGTCATTAGTGGTTGAGGTTAAAGACAAGGAGCCAAACCCTAATTCAGGGTTTGATCCAGAAAATATTGAAAACAAACAAATAATCAACGTAGACCCTACTACTATTCTCACGACCGCAACAATTCAACCAGAAGAACCAATAGATCCTAAAGAGGGAGAGCGCCTCTTCCATTCAAAGATGTGGGTGAAGGGGACCCCATTGCATTTCATTTTTTATAGCGGTAGCCAGAAGAACCTCATCTCAACTGAGGTCGTCAGACAATTGGGGTTGTCGACAATACCACACCTGCAACCATACAACATCGGGTGGCTTCACCAGGGACGAGATCTCTGTGTCAGCCAGCAGTTTTGCATGTCCTATGACATCCAACCCTTCAAGGATGAGGTAGTGTGTGATGTTTCCCCTCTTGATGTATGTGATGTTGTTTTGGGCCAACCATATATGTGGAAACGCCATGTTGTTTATGAGTCACGACCCTGTAGTGTCATTTTTACTCTGGGGGTCATCTCTACAGGATACCAGAGGTAGTTCTGACTATTGTTCCTCCAAAACAGTGCCGCAAGGTAATCTCTCATACTGAGAAATTCATCATCTTCACAGTCTATTCAAAGGATGCACAGAAGGCCACTGTAACCATTGTAGCCTCAATACCTTCTATCCAACAGAAACAAATTGCATAAGAGAAAGCATATATTGTTTGTTCACCTCCAATGGTGCCTACACAATGCCCCATCAAGCCCAGAGACAACAGGTTGGTGGAACAGATTCAACCCCACCAACAACAGGTTCGTGACAACCTTCCACAGACCAAGCAACGCAACTTCTCCAACAAGGCACGCAACTCACCAAGATTCAGATTCAGAAAATGCTCTCCCCTCTTCCCTGGGCACTCAATGCAATGGATTCCATTTCTTCCTAAGGGGGAGGATTGATCCAGGTGGATATTGGTGGCCACCCACGTGTTCCAAATTCCAACTGGCTCATCTTGACTGTTTTTAGTTCAACATGTTTTCCTGTAATGGGGACATTTCTTTGTAATTGTGGGTTCTACACTTACGGGGCTGTCATGAAGCCCTACACAACATATAGGTGGATATTAGTGGCTGCCCACCTATTCCAAGTGGCTTATTTTGGAAGTTTTCATGTCAGTGCATTTTTTTGTACTTCCAGGGCCTTTTGGGACTCTAAACGGTGTTTTCTTAGATTTCCACAGTCAAACTGTAGGCAAAGTCAATGTTTGATGACATAATGTGTATTTATTGAAAAGACCTTTCCAACAGGCTATCACGCGCCTAAAACGGAGACTGTATGCAAAATTTACGACCCCAGGAAGTTAATGTACTAACTTACCCCAACGAGGCCCACATGACTTTTGGCACTTCATCTCCTAGGGTTAGGTTTTTGGATGTCTAGGGTTTTGGCATTCATGTTTATCATAAAAAGGTCTTCAGAGCCTCATTGTAATCATATTCTTGTGAATGAGCGTAGCCATCACATATCTTCTCATAAATAAAGCTGCCACCATTCTAATGAGTCTTGCACTCTGTATATTTTACAATATTTGTACATTTCTTTCATTAATAGAAATCATGTATTGTTGTATTTCTTTGTTTCTGACAATTTTTATGTGTATTTCATTGTAATATCTATGCTTTCATTTCGTTCCGAAAATAATTCAGATCAACACAAGATTCCTCATTCTGAACGCTTAAATGTGAGAGGGTGAGGGGAAATATTTCTCTAGATAACAACAACAACAATAAATGATCACCATAATAATAACAACTAAACAAACCATGTAGATACATATTAACCCTAGTCTTTTAAGAGAACATCTTGGTTTCTTTTTTATCCCTCTCGGTATTTAATAGTTTGAAGGTTAAGATGGACCAACTGGTAAATACATTTCACTTTCTATAAGGCTTTGTTAAAATTAAAAAATATTGCACCAACAAGAGTTGAAAGGAGGAGAAGCAAAAATGCCTCACCTTCTTATATTAAAAAATCATTTTCTCCTCATACACAATTCAATTGACTTATGGGGATTTGTATAAAAGTGACATAAAACAACCAACCCATCAGTCCAATCTATGCATAATTAACTAAATGATCATTCCAAATCTACAAAGACTTAACTTTTTTTTCCAAGTAATATATCCCACAGGAAACCTCCTGGGCACTTCCCCTCATTCTGAGAATGGAACCTAGGGTAAACCCTAGATTCTTCAGGGCAAAAGGCCATGCCAACAACTCGTGAATAGATCATATATAGCTCATCAATGATTGACTCAATAACAACATACATGTCAAAAAGTTGAAATTGAATCCAGGTGAGGAGGATAACAACTTTTCCTCACAACGACTCAAGCCACATCTACCTTAACTGCAAACACTTAACTATCTATGTTGATAAACCTATATTTACAAACCAAAATTGATTTATACTCAATTGAATTAAAAATTGTAACTAGTTTAACTATACAATATTTGAATTAATATATTACAGAGCTTTGTTGTACTAAGTTTAAGAACAGAGGATGTACAATGGTAACTCCAATCCTCCCTTAACAATCGAAATCCAACTAACAACTTATTATATCTCCCTAGGCAGTGTATATTGTAATTGCTTATGAGTCGATTTTCTTTGACTTTCAATTAGTTGCATGCGATTGCATAAAGAATTCTAAAGTTTTCAATTTTTTTTATTAATTTTAATTTTTTTTTTTTAATATTTTTTATTTTATAGAATTTGAAATTCTTAATTTTCTATTGGTTGAACACAATGATATGACTATTTTTATGTGGTTTTAATTACGCCGAAGGCATTTTATAAGGGAAGGTTTATTGGGATTTTTGTCGTCTGTCACTAACGAATTAAACATTGCCATATGTTTTATTTTATTTTATTTGTTTTTGTTTTTTCAATGAACGGCTAACATATCTTCTAATGTGAACTGTCTGTCGGCCTCAATAATTTTCCTTGCCGTGAACTGTTTGTTGGCTTTGAAAATTTAAAACTCCTGTCGTTTTTTCTTTCGACATCATTAATTTTCCCTTGCTGCCTTCCGCCTCATTAATTCACTGTCTGACAGGTGAGGCAGGTGATGACTACAGGCCAAGGCATGTGACAAATACACGCAACCAGGTGCAAGTTGCACCTCTGACAAAGCCGATATGCCATGCCTACCTTCCTGGACTCACATAGCTACTCCAGGCCATAGAGCTTAGTGTCGGCCAGGTCTTTGTATCCCACGCAGGAGGGTCTCTGCTTGAATTTTCCCCGTGAGTATTCTTTCAGTTGTTTATTTAGCAGAAGCACCAGTAGTATCGGCAACATGAGAGCTAGCATCATAAATAAAGGAAGCTAGTGAATAGCCACTTGAAGCGCGGGTTGAAGCACTAGTGTAAGCACTAACATATCGAGATGCATATAGAATAGTAGAGCTAGAAGTAGATGGGGTTTCAAAAAATTGAATATATATCTATATATATTCAAAAATTCCGAAGCTCTATGGTGCTCAGAAATGCTTCATCCGAAAGTTGGCGACCTTGTTGAATTTTGTTGAATTTGTCATGATGATTTTTCTAGATAGATCATATATGTAATTTGAAGAAGCGGAGGATCGAAGGCAAATCGGTCCTAATTAGCCTAGTTATTGTGTTACTCCTCCAATTTGTTTTTTCATGTTTCTTGAATTATAATAACTTGGATTAGATCTTTTGATTAATTCCCTATTTGTAAAAGCATCAATCAGATTGGTTGATTGAATTTTTTCTGTTCTATTTTTTGTGATGCGATCTTGTTCTATCTGTTGTTTTCTTTTGTTTATTATCTTTGTTTCTCCATATTGTATTCAATCAGTAATAATAATATGACATTTTTTTTTATGTTATGTTTTTCTCTGTTAAATTTATTATGTTAATTACACTGTAGAGAGAAGAATAAAAGATGATGCTAACACAAAATTTTCATTTACAAATACAAATCAACCATTTACTTGGTATTGATATATCTGTCATCCTTAGGTAGAGTTCAATAATTTACTAGTTATCCATTTATCTTTCATCCTCCTCTCAAGGTAGGTATTTACACTCTTCCATTTTGTTTTTTAAGTTTTCATTTACAAATTTAATCTTAGTCTTTGTTTTTTTCCCTCTTTTTCTTACATAAAAAAAGACCCTAACACTCAGGATATATAAATTAATATTACTAAAATAAATAAATAAAAAACATCACAAATTTAGTTTCTAACCAACCATTATAAAATGCATTTTTCAAATTTTAGTAAATAATTATATTTTGACACAAATAAAATAAAATTATATAATCAATAAATTTGTTTTAAATGAAGGTAGTTTTTATTATTATTTAGTTTTAAAAATATATAATTCCAATAGTGAGAAATGAAATGAGAATTGCTTTTATTTTCATGGGATCGTGATATTTTTTGGTTTAATTGATTTATCTTAACATATTATTAAAACATAGAAAACCCCAATTTGAGTGGTTATTTTAACTTGAAATATAATTGCAATATTGGTTTACATTTGAGAGAGTGTATGTGATTGTGATATTTTTTTTTGTTTAATTGAATTAATTTTATGTTTTAATAGAAAATTCTAATTTGAATGGTTATTTTAAGTTGAAATCATTATCGCAATGTTAGTTTACATTTCATAGTGTACTATAATTGTTTGTTAAATGGTTATTTTAAGTTGAAATCATAATTGCAATGTTAGTTTACATTTCATAGAGTGTACTAATTGTTTGCAAAAGAAAACAATACAAAAAGACGTGAGTGGTGTTATATTGTTTACATATTAAGTAGGACTTCTTACATAGGTGCTTGGACCTGAAACATTTTTACAAGGAGTTTTAACATTCAAATTGGAGTTTTAGCATTCAAATTGTATCAACAAAAACAGAAAACATAACTTCTTCTTGGAAAATTTTTGTATATATAAAAATCACGATCATAGATTTCAAAACATTGAGACAAATTCACAATAGAGAGATCATTAATATATTGCTGTGAGGAACAATTTGAAAATATATCACAGTGAAAGGGAAACTATAGTTTAATTTTTAAAACTAGTTTAATTATAAGGATAAAAATAATTTCATATTATTTAAATTTTATATTAATTGTTTCCGAGGTGTAGGATAGTTGGTGATGGAGTGTGTTGTTAAGGTGCTCTGTGATGTTAAAGTCACCGATTCGAAACCTGTGGGGACAAAAAAACCATCCATGTTAAGGGTTGGTGTGGCTCTGGCCGGGTGCGATCCCCGGGTGATTTTGACAGCTTAGATGCCCCTGAGTCGTAATTTTTTAGCCACAGGTTAGTCCCACATGTCACGGACAAACTAAAAAATAAATAAATAAATTATATTAATTAATTTATTATAATTTCATATTAATTAAAGATAGAGAATAATTAACTTTTTTCCATTTAAATATAAATATAGACAAAGATTAAAATTTATTTTAATTTATATTTATTTAAAATAAAAATCAACTTCCCCTGTTTAACTTAGCATCAAATTGATTGAAAATAAAGAATAGTTAAATTTATATTAATTTAAAATTTTGTGTTAATAAATTTATTATAATTTCATATTTATTAAAGATGGATAATGAATAAATTTATTTTAATTTAAATATAATTTTTTTTTTTTTTTTTAATTTATATTTATTTAAAAGAAAAATCGACTTCATGAAGCATTATTTGACTTAGCATCTCTTTTTCATATAAAGAAGCATGATGTTTAGTTTTGATTGTGTTCTCATATAAAGAAGCATGATGTTTAGTTCTGATTGCGTTTTTAGTGGGACAATATTTGATATTATAATATTTTAACATTATTAGTCCCTGTCGTAGGCATAGAGGGATTATAGTGATCAATAATTCGTTGACCTCGTATTAGATTGTCCATTGACCAGAAATATTTCCATATTATCTATTGTTGGAACCAGGGAACTTAAAACACCGATTTTTAATAAAAAGAACCATATTTGTCATGATCTGATTGGACAATGGATTGGAGGTCTTATTGTCGGCTTCGCTATTCCCAATGTTATATATGTTGGCATATGCAAAGTATTTCATCGTATATGGTCTTTTTGAATCATATATTTTCTTATGCATTGGTCGAAGGTGGATTAATGCTAGCATTAGTTCGAATGTTTGCTTTAGCATATTCTGCTAGGTAGAATACATTCTCTAGCATATTACTATGTTTGATTTTTGCTTTATTCTTGCGTGCTTCGAGAGAAGAGACCTGCCATGCTGCATTTTTTCTTAAATGTTTGCACAGGACTACGCTCTTCAACGGTTCTAACAGTCTTAAGTGTTTACCTAATAGGTGTGGCAGTCTTAAATGTTTATTGTACAGAGGCGTTGCAATATAGTTTCGTTCCATTTTTTTATGGTGTTGTTTGAAGTGAAATTGTGTTGAATTGTTCTCCGCCAGCATCAGTGGTTCAGTGGTCGATGCTTGTTCGCTGGTTCGTTTAGTGATCCTTGTTCTTGTTTGATTCAACTTTGCAAATTTGAGGTCCTGCAGTTGCAGTTGGACCTCTTCATGGTTGTCACTGGTTTGTTGTTCTTCAACTTTGCAAGTTGTTGGAGCTGTTGTTGCGGTTTGCAGTTTTTGGGTCTGAGATGTTGTCATCCCTCGTTGACGGGTAAGTTACTATGCCATCGTTTCATTGGTATTTTTCAATGGTGGGAGTCCTTGCCTTGAAATTATGTTGCAAACCATGTTTCTCTGTGCTCTTAATATATGTTCCTAGAAACCATGCATCTTCATATGCTGGCTTCCACGTCCATAGTTATTTCGAAAATTGCAATGCAGAGGGGTTTTCGAAAAGTAGTTCCAAGCTATCAGAAGAGGGAACCATCCGTCGTGGTGTAGATGCAGGGAAATTTTTTTTTGTGGGTCGGAAAACTGCATCCAGTTGTTGCCTTTGTCTTGTCCTTTGTATTTTGCAGAACTTTATTCTGGCTCTGAGAAGCTTGTAGGATTTATGCCATGAATAGGTTCAAATCGATCTTTTTGCTGAGTAAATTTATGGTGTTATTTATTTGCGTTGTTTTTTTTTGTTTGGTTCGCTTTCTAGTGTGGGTTTGTTTTCTTCTCGTCTGCTATGGGGACTAGGGGGGATTGAAGTTGACAAGAAGAAGGTTGAAAGATACATACGAGGATTGGTACCCAGTTCCGAGCTTGTAGTTTTCCTATTTTGCTTTCTTTTTTTTGTTTTTTCCTACTTTTTTTTTTTGTTTTTTCCCCTTTTCTTTGTTTTCATGCAAACTGAAAGTATCTAACAAACAACTTCAAAATGACAGTTCAAAAGATGAAAGAAGTAATAGATGTTGATTCGTATGAAATAGATACACACTCCATTATACGTGACAACATTGACGAGGTTTTGCATAGCAATGGGCTATTTAGATTAGATGCATTCTCGTATACTGTAGGGGATTTCCTTTTCGATGCATTTCAGGTTCTGCTGCATTTCCGCTATTCCTCGATTGCCCTGCGCAATGGTTTGATAGATTATTTCTTGGGCTATTTAAAAAGGGCGACACTGAGGCATTAGAGTCATATGAATATGAACTGGAATCTTATTTTCTTCAGCAGTTGCATGGAATACATGATGTCCAAACGTATTTTTCAAAGATGTGATTGTCTGCATCCCCAATTCTACCTACACATGAGAGGGGACTTTGGGGAGATACATTTTGTATATGGTGGTTGTCTATCTGGCTCAATATATCGATTGGAATATGGTCATTGACAAGAAAAACAAGATACTTACTATTCAACAAAACTACATCTAACAATCCATATTGCATCTTGTTCCATGATGCCAATGTTGTCAGTGGTCATTATGAACCACTACTGTACAAAAAATTGTCCATATGCAATGTTGAAGAAGATCATATTTACTTGTCCCTCATTTGCAAAGACCTTGAATCGCAGTGGAAACGGATTATGCATCGCATAGACTCCCATGGTTTAAAGCTAGCAGCAACTATTGTGTCTAGCTGTGGAGATAGTATGTTCAATGCAATTTTTTGTTTGGTAGCAACGGATTTCGATGTGCAGTCGTTGTGGATTTACACTGTACAGTGATTTTGCAATGCAATTATAGGCGGTAGCCAACAGGCTTTTAGGTGCTTGCATGAGCACCTTTCGCAATATCTCCGACAAAATATGTCAACAATTGGAAGTTGGCAAGAATACCTTGTAAACATGGCATTGCCATATGACAAAGGGAATGTGGAGGGTTGCAGATTCTGTTTGCAATGGTTGTCTATCATGTTCAAAGTAAATATCCAGGTCTGGTCGGCCTTGCCAGACGACACTGTCCATTCCTGGTCTATTGATTCAAATTACGGTCAAACAATTGACATCCTCTCGTTGAAAACAGATACAACACATATTCATTATGAACCTTTGCTTGGACATATCAGTGGTTCAGGGTTGAATGTCCATGCCAGCCAAACCACATCGAATCTGCATACGCGTCGCATGCTTTTTAGTGAGAATGAAACCCCTCTCGATTGCGATATGGCCATACAGGGCTTGAAAAAAAAATCCATGCGTGAATTTCATCACAGTTGTGATGAGGCCATACAGGGATTAAACAAAAAACGTAGAGTAAGTTATCACAACTTGAAAAAAGTTATGCGTAAAATTCATCCCAGTTGTGATGAGGCCATACACCCCTTAAACAAAAAACATACACTAAGTTATGACAACCTGAATCGGAGTGAAATTCATCCTAGTTGTCATTAGGTCATCGTGCCCTTGGACAAGAAACGTAGAGTAAGTTACCACAACTTGAAAAAGGTCATGCCTGAGAGAAAAAAATACATTGTTGCGCTTCCTTTTAGAGAGAAACTCACATATCACAATTTAAAGAAATTTTTTCGTGCAGAACATAAAAGAAACATGTATGGTTGCATATCCCAGAATGGTCATGCAACTGACACATTTTGTGGCCTAGAAGAAACACTATGCACTACTACCAATGAAAACCAACAAACACTTTCTACTCATACTTCCTTGCGAAAGAAAAATGCAAGACAAACGTACATGAAACAAATTAAAGACACTCATTCCATTGCGTGTGCAAATTGTGAACAATTTAATTTCTCAAAAAATAGTAAGTCTTTCACGCTTGATTTGCAAGCAGAATACCTCCGCTTGACAATGCATGATAAACCATTTTCTAGTGGCAGAATTTGTCTTCCATGCAAATGGTCGCTTGAAAATGGAAAACTGCCACAATTTGCAACCCCTGAGCAAATAAGATGTAATACACCACTAGCAGATGTAAGTGCACTTACAGAACTTGAGGAGAGACTTGTGTCTCTGCAAATTGCATTTGCACAAATCAGGCCTTCGGGCTATAAACGACCCCATATGGGCTTAACAGGATCGATTATTAGTGTGCCTGTTCAGCTAGATGTTGTGCAAAAAGCCTTGCCACAATTCATTAGCAATACAATGACAACTATTGTGGCTCTGAAAAGACGCTTGCGATAGAAAAATGCCTATCAGACAGGAAAAGTGTGTGTGCATGTTGTTATGAAAGCATTAAAGGAATTATGTTCTAGAGCCCTGAACAAAGCACATAACATTTTTATAAATGAGAACTGGAACAATGTTCTTGCAGAAGAGGATGCCAACTCTGCAGAGACTCTCAAAAATGCTAGTGAATTTGATACAAGTGATGAATCAGAGAATGAAACACCTGCTAAGACATTGGTGCATGGATTCACTGATTCATAGTGCATTCGTGACTTGCAAGACAAGATTGTCGAAATTGCACCTGCTGAGGGGCAGTGTCAACTTGGAATATTCAAGGACAAATTCGCTAAGGAAATGAACTTTCCAACACTCTTCTATGGATATCCATGTGCCATTGACATTACAGAACGATTTAGTTATCATAAAATAGTCTGATGGGAGCGGTGACTTCTCTTGTCACATAACAATTTTGTTTTTCAAAACAATCCGCATAATAATAGAGCAAGTTATCTCATGCATGTGGGTCCGAATAAGAAAATGTCAGTTACAAGGAAGAAAGTTGTTGGCCAAGGATGTCAAGTACAAATTAAACCTAGAAAAAATTCTGAAATCTGATATTGGATACATAGATTTCAAAAACATTCGCACCTCTCCTGACTATTTGCAACAAAACAAAAAAACTATTTTTGTAATGATCTGGAAATTGGGCCCACCAACATTTTTCGTCACATTTACAAGTGCATAGAATTGTTGGGATCCATTGGTAGCTGTTGTATCTAACCTGCATAGGAACAGGAAACGTAAAAAATAAACCGATACATTGGAAAACAATCACATTGACTACCTCATAAGAAAATACCCAGTGACATGTACTCGCTACTATAGACATAGAATACATGCTTTGAGACAATTGATATGCCATGATGAAACGTTTTTCAGAAAAATATTGGACTACTTTTTTGTGACTGAATTTCAGAATAGGGGAAATGAACATGACCACGCAATGTTGTGGATAGAGGGTGCACCAATCTATGAAGCTGACAACAACTCAAAGATCGAACAATTTGTGGAGAAATACATAACATGCAACATAGATCATTTAGATCCAGAACTTGCCAAAGTTCATAGACATTACCATACAAGAAGTTGTAGAAAATGAAAAAAACTCTCATTGCAGATATAAATTTCCCATGTCACCAATGAGAGCTACAAGAATCATAGAGCCACTTAGTTTAGAGGACAATGTTGTTGTTGAGAAATCTAAATCCTTGTTCGCATTTCTAGAGAAAGGAGAAATTGACGAGATGATGAGCTTCAATGCGTTCTTGACAGAGCTAAATCTATCAGAAGATGAGTACATCAAATCCATACAATGTACGCTTAAGCAACCAACAATTTTCCTTAAACGAAAACTTTCCCATATTTGGAACAACAGTTTCTCCAAGGACATGTCAGTTATGTGGAAAGAAAATACATATGCGCAGTATGTGCTCAATGCATATGTTGCAACGTCCTATTGTACCTCATATATGACAAAGGTTGACAAATCTATGACAAGTGCATTCAGAAGAATACGCAAAGAACATGAAAGAAGTCATATTGATGCCATACAAATGATACACACACTTGGCAACACATTGCTTAATCTTCAACAAATGTCTGCTCAGCAAGCAATTCACATTTCACTTTCCCTGCCCCTCACTTGTAGTTCAAGAAAATGTGTCTTCATAAACACATCTCCACTTGAAAAATGCACATTTGTGCTTAAACCATTGGTTTTGCTAGAACAAGAGCCTGACAATTCAGAAGACGTGCTATGTCGCTCTATTGTTGATTATTACCTTCAGCGTCCATCTCCTATTAGGCATATCCGCTTAGCAAAATTCGTATCGCATTACAAAAAAAATGGTGCTCCCATAACAAAAAGAAAAAAAACCTCTGTGATACGGTTTGTCAAATACAATAAACATTCTGACTATGAAAACTATTGTAGAGAAAATGTTGATGTACCTTATGTTCGATGAAAATGAAGAGACATTAAAACATAACTTCTTTACATGGGAGGCTGCGTATGTTGCCTCTGAGACTATAGTGCACATCAATAAAACTAGATTTACCTACAATGTTAATCCAACATGGGGTGATCTAGAAATTGCAGTTAGTGAGCTAGAAAACCCTAACAATCCCGATGAGACATTCACAAACCGAAAAACAACCAGAACTCCTTGTGAGTCCTATGACTTACAAGAGGATTTGCCTCATCCTTCAGCAGGTGGAGGTGAAAAACATATCAATCTTGGTTTTCAAGTCACAAAACATCCTTTCCTAATTGAAAATAATGAATACCACAGAATAAGACGTCTGTTGAATCGAGAACAACAAAAAATTGTAAAGGACATTACTCTTAAAAAATGCTTGAACATGGACACTCATGTACACTTGTTCCTTACAGGCAGAGCAGGAACATGCAAGACATTCACAGTGAAAGCACTGTTCCAAATGCTTATACAAATCTATGATTCAAACAATTCCTCTGGATCCTATGAAACCAAAGGGCCTAATAGTTGCATAGATAGGAAAAGTTGCATATAATGCATATGGAACAACAGTCCACTCTGCATTTTTAATGCCTTTTAACAAGTCACAGTTTCTTCCACTTAGCAAGGAAATGTTGGATACATTGTCTAAGCTTTATGAGGAACTCCAACTTTTCTTTATAGATGAAGCATCATTGATTGGAAGTTGGTTCTTGTATTCCATTGACAACCGACTAAGAAGCATAAAACATGTGCACATGAAATACTTTGGAAACATTGACATGATATTCTGTGGGGATCTTTACCAGGCACATCCCATCCAAGATTCGTTGATATTTGAACAACCTATTGTTAACATGGAAATAGTGACGCATGACTTCTAGAGAGAAAATATAAAATGCTTTGAATTGCATACTACAATGTGCCAGACAGATGAAACATTCATTGCAATTCTAAACAGAATGTGGACAAACAACCAAACATATGATGACTTAACATATATGAATTCGAGGTGCTTGCAGCCTGCACCAACAAACCCAACGTTCCCTTACCTCTTCTACACAAATAAGGATATTGGAATGCATAACAACCATATTCTATTGCTCATGCCTGGCGATGATATCATCATTAATTCAATTGACCTGGAAGAAGACAACCATGGAAATGTGCCACATCATGAACATACAGCCACTCTACCTTTGCAACTTGTCCTCGAATTAGAAATGTTGGTTGAAATATATGCCTGTAACTATGATTCACAGGATGGCTTGGTCAATGGTGCAGATGGAATAATCAAAGGCTATACGAAAACATAAAAACTTGATGTCCTTTGGATTAAGTTCCATGAACCGCATATAGGCAAGCGACAAGCAAGCAAGTTGTCTTATCTATATAATTCAAACACTGGAAGCGGTTGGACACCTATT
>ML797209.1:230244-241974 GCA_009831015.1 Picea engelmannii | reverse complement strand
TCAATAAAATATTTTAAAGTCAACCTTTCGTCAGTCCACCTTTTCCACTCACAAACCAAAACTGAAGTTGTATATCTTTTCTGTTATACCATAGCTGTAACAGCTTATTACAAAGCTGTTCATCCACTTTTACAACCCTTTTTCGACTTAACAATCTTCCAGAATCACTTCCCGGGTCACCCCGGGGGGTTTTGAGCCATTTTGGGCTTGTTTCTTTGCTTTGAAGGCTTTGAACAGCTTGCTGTTCATAATTTACAGCCATTTAAAAGTACTTGGCTGTATCTTTTAAACCCTTTCTCCACCCTTGT
The DNA here is from genome assembly GCA_009831015.1 of Picea engelmannii. Classification (NCBI taxonomy): domain Eukaryota; kingdom Viridiplantae; phylum Streptophyta; class Pinopsida; order Pinales; family Pinaceae; genus Picea; species Picea engelmannii. Next base: position 241,666 of record ML797209.1, on the reverse strand, counting down.
TTCATACCTATTTGCTTAAAGACTTCATTGTTTATTTACCCAGGATACCGGTTTACCCCGGTGACCCATTCTGGGGCAGTTTCCAACACTTTAAGTGAGTGAATAACTCGCTGTCCACTTTGTTTAGTTCGCTGTCCTAAAAATCAGCGAGCTCATTTTCATCCCATTGTCCATAAATTTCATCCCCCAGGCCATTTTGGTCATCCAGGAAGCTAAGAAAGGATAACACCCAGGGTGGGTGGTCCTGAGAAGGACTTCTTGTAAGCCTTTCACCTTTCTTCTTCCCCTTCTTTACCGCCTCAGGCGAAGGACCACTTGAGGTGCGGGTAGCCTCTGCCTCGTGCCAAGCTACCAAAGGGGCTGCAACCGGCTTCACAGCCGGATAGGTCGGATCCGTCCCTACGGACAGATTTTGCTTATAACAGCTACCGGGAAACGAAAGAAGATAGACACCTAAAACTGGAAATAACTTAAAAACCTGGACCGAGCCTTGGCCTAGCGTAGACCTGACACTCTTGTGATTTTCCGCTATCGTGGTCTGTGATATCTTTCTGGAGGTCCTGAAGGAAGGACATCAAAATGTCCACACGGCTCCGGTGTTCTGCGTCCTTTCTCTACAGATCAAGAATAGCTGACTTAACCTCCCCCAGACCCTTTTTGAGGTCGCTCGATGAGTCCATGATCATTGCTCGATCTTCGCATCTATCACAAATGGGGGGGACAGCAGAGAATCAAAAGAGGAGGAAGGAGAAAAAATGGGAGCGGAGGTGGTATGGGGGTGGCGAATGGGAGAAGGAGGAGGTGGAGGCTAGCGAGGAGGGGAAGGTGGAGGAGGTGAGAAACCCAACGAGTTGTCGAGGGTATCAAACCACTCAATTCTGCAAGTGTAGGGGTTCGAGAGTGGGGAGAGGTCAGGGTTGGTCTCACGGAGTGGAGGTGCGGGGATAGGAACAGCGACAGGAGCCAAGAAAGGCAGGTTTTCAGCTTCAGGAGGAGGGTCATGGGTGGGTGGCTCCCTACCCCTGGTCGCATACCAGGCGACTCCTCTTTTGGCCTTGCCTCTAAAGTGGGGCATGGAGGTAGCAAGCGACGACCTGGGACAAAGGACACAGAGGATCAACAGACCCTGAGAAGAGATGCACAAGGCTGGAGTCCTTGTATCCAAGTGGAGGTCGCACCAGAGGAAAGGCATGATACTGGATAAAATGAGAACCAGGGATAGCTGGTCATGGAAACGGTGAGGGGGAGAATGAGGTTCAGTGCACTCGAGCTCGGCCTTAGGAAATTTAGTGTGAACTAGTGGAAGCGACTAAGAGAGCATCCTGCATGACGCCATGATAACTCTCACGCTATAGATCTTTCAAATCGTGCGGTAGGCTGGCTGCGACTAAAGTTTGGAGAGTGACGGTGGATGTTTTAAATCCATGGGGTGACGGAAGTGGGGGGGCAGGTTTGATCGGGCACCAGGTGGCCTCCCCATGGTCTGTCCACATGTTGAGCTCAGAAGCACCCCATCCTGGGGGACCTACTTTATATTTTAATGTAAGCTATGCGAAGCAAATGTAATATGTAGTTCATTTTAGCACTTTTACTTTATCGATGAAATTACCAAAATTCATCTTCAGAAATATTTTGAAATAAAAGTATATATGTTGTGTGAAGTCCAATGGAACTATGATATCAACCACATAAAATTAAAATTAAAATTCATCATTGTTATACTTACAGTGAGTTAACATTACAATAATTTTACTTGAACATCCCAAAATTGATTTTTCTGTAGCTTTTCGATGCTTCTCTTATGAAAACACATCCTGGAAAGTATAACCATGACTCACTTTCTCTATTCCTTGATTGAAGAGCCTATTCACATGTCTAATGCACTTCATAGTTACTATTAGGACCATCAATAAGACCAATTCCCGCTTCCAAAAATTTCCCTCCCCTTTCTTTTTTCCCTCTACTTTCCCTTTCTGGTTACTTAGTCCTTTTTCGGAAAATGTCTAAGTGCGCGGGTTGGCGAATTCACGTGTTCATATTTCCACTGATGCTTTTATATCACGAGTCTGACTGACCACTTCCCCATTCCATACTCAACAAATTTTTCGATAGTGGGTTCACCCCTAAGCGGGCTCAACATTGCACTTCCATTGTTTCGCCCCTACAAACAGCACCCGAACTTCCCCGATATACAAATTGACAACCAAATTCCCCTTTCTTTTTCTCCTTTACTTTCCCTTTCTTGTTACTTAGTTGTTTTTTTTAATATGTCTCATTCTTTTATATCACGAGTTCGACTGACCGCTTCCCCATTCCATACTTTTCCACTATTTCCATCATCGGTTCCCGGGCAAGCTTCCTCAACATTGCACTTCCATTGTTCTGCGACCTACAAACAACACCCGAAGTTCCATGATATACTAATTGAATGTCGAAGTCCATCATTATGCCCTATTTCGTGTTACACATTTTGCAGTCAAAAGTTCGAAGACACGAAATTTGACCATCGGGCCCTCACGTCTCTTGAGTATAACTTGTGACCCTGTTTTGAAGCTCAAACAACAACTTTCCATACTTGGCCATTTCTTGGAATCTCTTTCGTGGGTTTGCGGGTTCACAAAATGTTCAATGCTTAATCTCTCTTTGCCATCCCCGCCACCTTCTCACTTCTTTCTAGATATGTAATTATTAATATTTAATATTAATAGCTTGTCATGCAGGAACCATTAATATTGTCATTAATGTCCGAAAGGCTAGAGGAGATATTTCATTAATACGAAATAAACCAAGATTTGTGGAGGGTTGTATTATCCCTTCCGAGTGTTCATTTCAAGCATCATGGAATATCTTTCATGCGTCATCTGGTTGGCGGCTTTACGAAATCTCCAATCTTTGATCGCTCTTCGTCGTCACCGCCACCTTCGCACTTTTTTATAAGTATGCAATTAGTAAGATTTAATGGTAACAGTTCCCGTAGGAACCATAGAAATTGTCATTAATCAGTGAAATGCTCAAGGACATCTCCCATTGATACGCATTAAACCAAGATTTGCAGAGGGTTATATCATCCCTTCCAAATGTTCATTTCAAATATCATCTCGAGAAAACAGACGTTCTCGTTAACTTATGGAAGCAATTCAACAACAGTTCTATCCAGATACAGTAAACACCTTTGGGTAAGATGACTAGAACTTCCAGTGGTCCAGGGCATATTCTTACTACTCATCTCCTTCTGCCCAGAAGCAAAGAAGGATATGGCCCCTTGTTGCACCGAGAGATATATTTCAAGCCAAAGAATTCCAAGGCAACCCCCCCTACGTTGATGGCTGGTGTAGAGGTTGATGCGGTTGATTTCAAGCCGGAAGAAGATGATCTGATGGATGATGATACGACGATGGATGATGGAAATGCAGACGTTGTTCCACTCCTGCGCCCAAATTGAAATCCACCATAACGAGGGGCACTTCCCAGCTCGACGATGGCGGCCCTAACAAGACCAAAGGAAGGGGTTTCAGAAAACAAACCGACGTTGAATGCAATAGCTGCTTTGCAGCTCGAGAGTTTGAGTCTCTCGACTCAGATGGTGGTCCTTTCCCTTAGAGATGTATCCTTTCCTTTCATTTTTAGGGTTTTGGATTGGGTTTGGATTTGTCCCTGGTGCAAGCTATGTCCCTAAAGTCTTTGACTTTAAGGAAATGGTCTCTTAGTGCGTCGAGATATATATTTCAAGCCAAATAAATATTCAATTATGAGACCACTCTCCTGTTCTCTGGATATACAATTAACATCTTAGGGGGTGAGGACCATAACTCCCAGTGGTGCAAGGCATATTTCTACTACTCATCCCCTTCCACCCAGAATGAAGCAATTTGGACCTATGGAATTGCCCATGCAACCTGTGTCCCTGAAGTCTTTGCATATAAGGAGGCGGTCTCTTGGTCCCCTTCCACCCAGAACGAAGTAATTTGGACCTCTGGAATTGCTTGTGCAAGTTGTGTCCCTAAAGTCTTTGACTATAAGGAGGTGGTCTCTTGGTGTGTCCTCACTTTCAACTTCGGGCTCTTTTGCATGCCCTAGAACATTTTTTCTCTTATTCCTCACGAGAAGCTTGTGATAACTATGTATTTTACCGCGAGGAGGGTTCTTATATCCTCCTGCATTTGAAGAATTTTGGGTTTCTTTCTTACTGGGGTGGATTGTTGGAGCGATGCTCTGGGATGTCATACTCTTGGCAGTGGTAGTTGGGGATTGGACACTCTTCTCACTGGGGCCTTTTCCCTGTTGTTTGTACAAATCAGTGGTGCTTTGCAATGTCTCTAGGTCGCCAGCGTCAGGAGTAGGAGTGTTGTTGACTTGTTTCAAGCCAAAGAATTATTCCATTGCGTAACCACTCTCTTGTTTCTTTGTCACCTTAGGTCTTCCGCAAGATGTTGAGATTGTCACAGCCAACATTGACCTTCATAGGAGAAGACCGCAAGGAGTTCCTAAAAAATCATGATAATTAGTTTTGTATGCATGTTCAAGAGCTTGTCGATGGCTCCTGCATATTGTCGCACTAGATGAACAACACATAATTGTATCCATGTTTTTTTTTTTTTTGTAACTCCTCTACCTGTATTTATGACAAATATGTTCAATGCTTCGGTGAAAATAACTTAGTCCAATGTCTATGGATAAATATATATTACCCACTATTTTTTTTATAGATTTATTATTAAAAAATTGCCTTGGAATCTTGGTTGGTGCTTCTTTGCTGGATTTAACACCTCTTCTCATTTGCATGGTTCGATAGTCTTGTAATTATTAAATATTGTATTGAATCAAGTAATTTGATCAATTATGGAGCATTGAACAATTATATGACAATGCATTGTGTCGATCACATGAGGCTTCTATGGAAACATAAATGAATTTCACACAATTTCAAACCAACATTCAATTCCATTCGTAATGCAGATAGAACATAGCAACATTAATTCACAATGGGGGAGTTGGGGCCCCGCCCAAGAAGTTTCGTTCTCATCTCAACCTTGTTGAGGGAACGATCTCTTATTTCCCTCTCGCTTCCTTGATTCCTTTACTCCAAAAGGAAACATTTTATTGGTTGTCCATCTCGTGGCCTCTATTTGAACACTTGTACTTTATTAATGAAATTACAAAATTTCTTCTTCGCAAATATTTTGAAAAAAAAATGATATATGCTAGTTGAATTCAAATGGGGCTATGAAATCAACCACAATATTAAAATTCAAGTTCGTCGTTGTTCTATTTATGGTCAAGTTGACAGTACAATAAGTTTATTTCTAGATATGCAATTATTAAGCTTTAATGCTAACAACTCATCATCCAGGAAGTTTAATACTTAAAATAATATTTCAAGGCATTAAACAATGTATGAAGAACACAATTACTCCCACAAGTTGCAATAAAAACAAATATTCAACAAAGCATTTGCTCACACCCTTTTTAATGATACAAGCACAATAGAAAACGAGTAAGTGGATAAAATATTGGACTAGAAAATGATGATTTTGCAACAATGGGGTTTGTTTGAGACCAACTCCCTCTTACGGAAATTGCCCTTCGCTTTTCTATTTTCCCACTCTCTTTTATCCCCTTCTTTTCCCTCTTCTATACTTAACCAAATTCCCCTTTCTTTTTTCCCTCTACTTTCTCTTTCTCGTTACTTAGTCATTTTTTCCGAAAATGTCTAATTGCATGGGTTGGTGGACTCACAAGTTCACATTTGCACTCATGCTTTTATATCTCGACTTCAACCAACCGCTTCCCCGTTCCATACCTAGCCACTTCGATCATGGATTCCTGGGTAGGCGAGCTCTAGATTCCACTTCCCTTGTTTCGTGACCTACAAACAACACCCAAACTTCCACGATATACAAAATGATTGTCGGACTCCAACATCATCCCCTCTTCTGTGTTACACATTTTGCACTCAAAAGTTTCGAGACATACAATTTGACTTTCGGGGCCTCGCGTCTCCCAGGGAACCCTTGTCACCCTATTTTGAAGCATGTCCGACCGCTTTCCATACTTTGTCATTTCTTGGAATGTCTTTCGCAGATCATCAGGTTCATGAAATCTCCAATTCCTAATCGTTGTTTCCTGTGCCTGCCACGTTCACACTTCTTTCCAAGTATGCAATAACTGAGGTTTAATGCTAATGGCTCATCATGCAACAACCGTAAATATTGTCATTAATGAGCAAAATACTCGAGGAGATAATCACACTAACTATCCCTACACAACTTGTCCAGAAACATGTAGAAAAGATCTTGCCAGGTAATGGGATATCTATTATAAATTTCAGTATATTAGAAAAAACGAGTCTGACCGACTGTTTCCCTATTCCATACTTAGCCACTTTTTCGATTGTGGGTTCCCGGATAGGCGGGCTCAAGATTGCGCTTCCATTGTTCTATGACCTGCAAACATCACCTAGAGTTCTGCAATATACAAACTGACCGCTGGACTGCCCCATCATGCCCTCTTCTGTTTTACGTGTTTTGCACTCAAAACTTCCGAGACATACAATTTGACCGTCAAGCCCTCACCTCTCCTAAGTATCCCTTTTAACCTTATTTTGAATCCCAATCGATCGCTTTCCATACTTATCCATTCCTTAATTTCTCTTCCCCGTCCCTGCCACCTTCACACTTGTTTCTAAATATGCAATTAGTAAGATTTAATGCTAACAAGTCATCATGCAGGAACCATAAAGATTGTCATTAATGAGCGAAAGGCTCGAGGAGATCTCCCATTAATATGCATTAAACCAAGATTTGTGGAGGGTTATATTATCCCTTTCGAGTGTTCATTTCAAACATCATGGAAAGTCTTTCGCGGGTCGTCGGGTTGGCAGGTTCACGAAATCTCCAATCCTTAATTACTCTTCATCATACCTACCACCTTTTCACTTCTAAGTATTCAATTACTAAGCTTTAATGCTAACAACTCATCATGCAACAACCGTAGATATTGTCATTAATGAGCAAAAGGCTCGAGGAGATCTCCCATTCACACGCATTGGACCAAGATTTGTGGAGGATTATATTATCCCCTCCAACTGTTCATTTCAAACATTGTCTAGAGAAAACAGACGTTCTCATAAACTTATGGCACCAGCTTGACAACAGTGCTATGGATATAAAGTGAACATGTTCGGGTGCAAGGACCAGAACTGCCAGTGGTCTAGGGCATGCTCTTACTACTCATCACCTTCCACCCAAAACAAAGTAATTTGGACCTCTAGAATTGCTCGTGCAAGTTATGTCCCTAAAGTTTTTTACTGTAAGGAGGTGGTCTCTTGGTGAGCCAAGAGATATATTCTAGGCCAAATAATTATTCCACGGCGGGACTACTCTCCTTTTTCTTTGTTACCTCAAGTCTTCTGCAATATGTTAATATTTTTGGAGCCGACATTGACCTTCAAAGGAGAAGACTACAAGCAGTTCTTAAATAATCATGATAACGGGTTGGACCTCTTGCCCGAGTTCCTGGAAGACCCAACGCGAATTCCTTAAGATATCACAAGGTTGCAAGTTAGTTCATTTAGAAATCCATTCCGGGAAATTGCCTGGCTATTTACAAGAATAACAGGACAAGAATCCACAACAAGTATTTCCCACATGATTATTTATATTTTGTATTTCACTGTCAAGGAACAATAATTTTTTTATCGAGGGAAGCTAATTTCCATTGAAATATGTTCCCAATTGTCATGATTCAAAGAGGAGAAGAAATTTTATATGTCATCCTACTTGGTTTTCGCGATAGCGCATTGCTGTTTGTTTCTAAAATTGTCTGTGTCCAAGAAGGTAAACTATGAATTCGACCCAGTAACCTTCTGGTACCAAGCCTTGTGGAGGCACAAGGCCTCTCGATGTTTTTATGAGGTTTTTAATGGCTTTGTCTCAGTTTTCAAAGATTTATTATTAGGAAAGGATGCTCCCCTCATGTCTAACTAGACAACCAAGTTTTTGGACAGGAAGGGGACACTTGAACAAATGGATAATTACAGTGTGATAATGATTTTTGGCTACAAGGAAAATTTTGCTTTCCTTCCATGTCACATTATGAATAGAATGTTTCTTACATAAATAGCAAGGCAATACAACTACTGGTTGCATTTTTTCCATGAGAAGAGAAAAAAGCGGTTCATTCCTCTGCCTTGGAAAGTTGGGAACTTCGTGTTTAGGAACATCAACAGGATTGATGAATTCACAGGCCATTTCAACAACTTGAACCTAAGCTATGTTGAAAGGCTAAGAGGGTTCGACCCTACTGAGATTTTTTTAGAACATTTACTTGCAGTTGGCTTCAAAAATTCTTTTATCCAGACACGCCTGAACGAAGATAGAGACAATGACAACAACACTCCTTCTCTTGATGCTAGTGACCTAGAGACATTACAAAGGACCACTGAATTGTACAAACAATGGGGAAAAGGCCTCGGTGAGAAGAGTGTTCAATAATCGGTTACCACTCCCAAGAGTACGACATCCAGGAGCATCGTTCCAATGGCCCACCCCAGTAAGAAATCAACCCCTAATTATGCAAATGGAGGAGGAGATAAGAACTCTCCTCGCAGTAAAATTGATATTTCTCACAAGCTTCCCATGAGGAAGAAGATAAAAAAACGTTGTAGGGCAAGCGGAAGAGCCTGAAATTGAAAGTGAAGACATGGAACTTGAGACTGATCTGGATAACGTATTCTGCAATGTTGATCAGCCTGGGGAAGCGATCCAGCATAATCCCCAAATGGAAATAGCTGAGACCAAATGTTTTTACGAAGATGAATCCTTCGTATTCCAGAGCGTTGTTTTTTACAGTGAATCTAAAAATTTAATTATTGAAAAGAGAGTTATAAGAAATATGAAAGGGAAATCTCATTCAGAGATTAACCTTGGGAACATGCAATCGTCCCAAATCTCTTGACTTCACCGAGCAACCATAGATTCTCTTGATGATTCCATTGGAGGCATTGAGGCGGAGAATGCCAGAATGAAGGACCGGCTCAAGGAATTGGAGGAAGCTTTGATTCCTATCCCATTGCTTATTAGTCCTTTAGTAATAACTGTGCCTGCCACCCCTGTAGCCAAATTAAAAGGATCCTCCAGCCTCCTCACATTGTGTAGAGGCTATGTGGAGAAGAATACCAAGAAAAGAATGGAACTAATTACTCGGGCCTGGGAAACATCAAAAAGTGTAGCTTCCCTTGGAACGAGAGCACATGCTTTGCATGAACATTTGCAGTTGGATTTAAAAAATGAAGAACGTTTCTATCTAGAGGCGGTCCTCCCTTTTGGCATCCATGCTAGCAACATGACATATATGAGAATAAGACAAGAATATCTCCCCTCCCCAAACCGGATCAAACAATTAAATGCATGCTGGAAAGAGAAATTTAAGAACCTACAGCTAATTGTCCAATCATGTGAACAAGCCATATCAAAGAAAGAAGAATTATTCAGAAAGTTGACTGAAATAGACTTAGCCGGAAGTACCAACGAGGTCCAAGACCCCAACTTAATTTTCAACTCCTTGTCTTTAATCAAGCAAGCCTTTGATGAACAAGTTGATATTTTTAAGTGGTTGTCTTTAGAAACATTTTACAACATCCTTGAATATGGTGAAGATGACATGGACAACTGGCTAGTGGACTATTCGGTACAAAATGAAGAAAATGATCAGGCTCTACATAATCTTTCTATCGATCTATGGGAATTAGAAAAGGAGCTTTTCAACATAAAAATCTGGGATGAGATCAACATGGCCCCCATGAGAAGCTACATTGAAGAATGGCTCCAAAGGGCAATCGACAAGCTCACCGATGAAGGACAACAAGCAGCTGGCACGATTCTAGTAGTCATCGACGAGAGCAATAAAAATGCCTCAACAAGCAAATAGAAAAGGGGGAGATAGATACCATCATGGTAAGTCTATACTGATCACATCCTGCTTTGTTTATCAATTCAATTATTCCACCTCTTTAAGTAAAAATGTCTAACCAAAGACTGATAACTTCCAATTTCTTATTTTCAGGTCTTGCTCTCTATCGTCGCCCACTTCTTTTTTCTACAGTCCTATTTCTTGTACTTATTTCTTTTATGGTCCGCGGGAGCCCCAATCCCAGTCTATATGACAAACACATTTAAATTTCCAAGAACATGTAACAGACATTATTATTTTTTGATAAATTTCAAAGAAAACTACTTCGGGAACAATCTTGACAGTGCCTTGTAACCTTGTTTTTGGAATGCAAAATTAGTTCTATTTGTGCATGTCGGTCATCTTCTCTTATTTTTATGTGCTCAGAATTTTTTATCTTTGACTATGTTGGATGTCAGGAAATTGTGTTTATTTAATTTGAATGTTTAATGTGTGTGATTCCTGGTCCTATTTTAAAGGAACCTTTATTTCAAAAAACAAAACAAAAAAACATTTTCTATCATTTTCTATTGCTTTAAGTCATTACCACAGAAATTCTCTAGGTCCCACATTTGAACTATACTCATCTATAAAAACGTAGTAGGATTGACATCCTTGTTAGATTGTCGTTTCGGTCCTGACAGATTGCATAAATATAAACCTTAGAATTTTTTTATCATTGCCAAAAAACAATCAACTGTATAGACATGTTGAGATGTCCAGTTGGTACTATACATAGATGCCCTCTTCCTGGAGAGAAATTGGTCACACAAGAAGATCAAAGAATCTTCAAATATATATATATATATATTTGTTTCTTTGCCGCCACATATAACTTTATTTATCCTAACACATATAGAGACACACAAGCCAGATGATCTATTTAATAGAATGAAATGGATGTTGCTTACTTTGTCCATGGGAAAAATTAAAGAAGTGACTATGAAAATTATACGTAACTCTAAATATTGGGATGAAAGCCAGTTGGAAGTATATAGAGATCATTATGGATGAATTTCATAAATACATTAAAGAGATGAAACATACAAGGTAGGAATGGAAATTTTGAACATGGTAAGTCAAACTCCAACAATATATCTAGTTACAAGTGATGGGGATATATGTGTTCTTTCGTATTTGTCTGTTGTGCTACTAGTAATAGGAAAAACTACATAATCTTATTAAGAAAATAAAAGCTAGATGAATTTTGTAAAACACGGTATAATTAGAATGAAAATACTTTCAAAAACTAAATGGTTTCAATGCCATAATTTCTATAGGAGCCATGTGTCATTTTCTGCATGGATACCACCTGTAGTTCATGTTGCTTGCCACGTGTTTGTTGCAGTTTCCATTTTCCTCTGCTACTTATTCCCCCATACATGTGCATTTATTCTCATTCTAACCCGGCAGGGACTAACTGCCATGCAACACGTTTATAATGTATAAAAATAGAAAAAAATATTTATTTTTA
>ML797209.1:174102-188635 GCA_009831015.1 Picea engelmannii | reverse complement strand
TCAAGATACAAGAGTTCCTACTTCCTTTACAACATAAGTAGCACACACACACACAAGATCTGAATCCATCATCTTGTATCTTCGTTCTGCACCTGCAACTTGTTAGAGTAGTCAATTCTAACAATCTTTGCTCTTTACACATTGAGTTGACTAGACTCAATATGTTTCAAATTCTAAGATCCCATACAATATTCAATGCATATTCATTGAATTCATAATCTCTCAAACTCACTAAATTGTAACTCACACATACTTGCACAACACACATAAATAGAAATATATATATATATATATATATATATATGTGTGTGTGTGTGTGTGTGTGTGTGTGTGTGTAAGTAGAAAAACAGGTAGACCTTCTACGGTGGCTTCCAACCAATGGCAATTTGGTGTTCTGCACTCAATTTATTTTCAATAGCTGAAGAGAACTGTAATACATGATCTCTCTGATTTTATGTGGTCTTCAACATTTGTTCTTGAACATGTGGGACTCTTTTAAGTGCTCCAATGGCTCTCCAACACTCCACAATGGCATCTGTATGCAAACTGAAAGTCAATTCATGTTGAGCCTTCTTGCACACCGAATAAAGTCTTTGATCAATTCTTCAAGAGCAATGTCTATAATCGAGCATAATGAATTCAACGACCGACTGTCAAAACAACGGCTGCGTTAAACAATCAACAACTGCACGCTCCATACAGAGTCTCAACCATAGTCCAGTTAGCTTCTGAGAACGACAGCTTCAAATCAGGCGACTCCTCTCTTTTTCGACAGTGTCTTCATTCCAACAACGCCTCACATACCCCATCTTTCACTAAGCGACTCCTCTATGCAGCTTCAAGAGCTCTGACTAATTTGGATGAAAGCTTGCAGATGTGTTGAGACGATTTTCCTCTCAGTTGACGACTCCCTCAACCATTGACGAATGCAACTCTCAAATAAAATAGAACCAGCGTAGAAATGAGCAATTTCTCAAACCCTACGCAACTCCCTCTGATACCAATTTAGAAACAAGGAGAGCTTCTATTACACATATTACACACACAAACTGTAATTGTATTGCACACAATGAACACAGATACATCACACTTAAATAACTGTTGTGAGATCCAACTTATTCCACTCTTGGAGGGAGAGGTTAAGAGAATCTCTCAACATCCTCCACCTAACCCAATCCAATCCCTAAACTCTAGAATGTAACATTAATTAAGCATTATCTCTAACAATAAGGACTATTTAAGTTTCATGTTTATTTTAGGAATATTGGAGAGTTTTGAAGAAAAATAAATAAAGTATATATTGAACATATGTAAAGTTAATATAAGAAATTTAAATATTGTGAATATTAAGTAAACCACTCAATATACACTAAAAATAAATTAAAATAAAAAAAACTTAACAATTTCATCATAAAACTTTATATAAATGTTAGCATAGTGTTTTTTTTATGATAAAGAATAAAATTGGATTTTAAGTCAATACAATTTTCTTTTAGCTATAAATGTAGTATACCTATCCATTATATTTCCATAAAATCCAATTCCATAATATATCTTAGAACAATTAACTAAAATATTATTTTTTAAAAATAATAAACAACATAAAATTTCTAAAAAATACCATAAATATCTTAAACCGCATTTAAAATAATAGTTAATAGCTTAATTAAGGTTGCTATAAAATTTTAAAAAGAAGAAAATGAATTTTACTTTAATCATGTCAACAAAATAAATTTTGTGACAAGATATATTATTAGTATTTTCAAAGTAATCAGTAATCACATCAAAATCTTAAACATTATGACAAGATAGATTATTATTATTTTCAAAGTATTTATTGAACCTAGATTTCTATTAAGACAATAAACATTTTGGAAAAAAAAAACTTATAAAAAGAAAAAGTAAATAAGTAAAACAATTTTGAAAGAGAAAAAACTAAGAAAAACTAAATAAGTAAAAAAAAATATTCATGGAAAAAAAGACTAATTAAAATTTTATAAAATAATATAAAATATAAAACTTATTTGAGTGGATTTTTAACCTTTGAAACCAATCATGTTAGCCAAATTTGACACATATTAATTTAAAAATAAAGTAAAATAACAACTTTTATTTACAATGATATCTCAATACTAATAATGAACTTTTATTTTTATAATTCTAAATTTAAATAAAAAAAGAAATAAATTATAATAATTATATTTTAAAAAAATTCAAAATTAATTTATAGAGAATGAAATTTTATTCCAAAATTACTCTAACATATAATAATAATTTTTATTTTAATGTTCTTTGAGACCTTGATACATAAGAAAGATATAAACAATCTACTAATTAAGATAGCACTATGATAATTCATTTTTATTCAAGTAGTTTCTTAGTTTTTTATGGATAAACATTAAGTATGAGATAGTTTCTGATTTTTAAACATATTTTGAGAGCCTATAATTAATATTTATATTTTCATCACTTTGACATAGCTTTGACTTATTTGTATCTTTACTACTTTGCTTTCACCTTTTTTTTCACTTTGTAACTGTTTAAACAAAATTCCAAATAAAGCTCCAACTTGACTATGCCAAATTCAAGTTCATACTATATTAATGGTTATTTCACATGTAACCCTACACTTGAGTCTGAATCTTTCTAATTTTCCATTGTTTATGCATTCTATTCAAGCAACATAATAGGCAATTAAGCTATGAAATCGTGCAATCATGCCTTTAATACACCTCTCCAACAAAAGTTTTCTCTAACCAAAGTTCCAACTATAATGTTAGATGTAAAATCAAAAGATTTGAGATGTATACTGTTCTCTAACAAAAGTTTCAATTATAAAGTGAAATTTAAATCAAAATATTTGAGATGTATTTTTGGTCAGATGTAAATCAAAAGATTTTTTTTATTTCACATTTCTCCAACCAAAGTTCCATAAGTTCCATTTATAATGGTCCTTGAGCTCCAATGGACGCCTACCTTCCTTTACCAGAGGGTCTACTGTACACTCTTGTGCCCCCTCCTCCTAGTTTACTGAGTTGGACTGTCAGGGCGCTAGCTTCCCAGAGTTTGTATCGGCTGTGACTGATCAAGCACTGAACTCACTAATCAACCTTTGTCATTGGACTAGCATCTGTTTACTTCCCTCTCTTTTTTTAAACTTCACTCACCGGCTCAGCTCCTCCAGGCACCCTCGTGACCTCTCCTTTTACACCTTACCTTGTACCAGTGCCTTTCGGACTCTTAGTTACTTGTGAGGTCACCAAGCCGACGTGCTTTTCCTTCTGCTTTTGTCCTCTTGCCCAGCTCTGAACAAATTGGCATTTGTTTACCTTTCTCCCTGTCGTTTCTACCTACTGTCGTTCTACTTACTGACGGTTACAAGGCTCTCGGTCTTTTTGCTTTTGCGTTAGTGGCAGACATACGCTTTTTGTCTCCATTAGCCAGTCACTGATCTCGATCCTGCTACAGATCCACTGCTTCCTGGTAGGGCCCGACTACTACTTCCATCCTGTGGCCAGATTCCTCCTGGTCCCTCTGCGAAGTTCCAAGTAGACAGATTATTGGCCTTTGAGTATTTTATTATGGACTCACTGACTAAGTCACTAATGAAGCCCTCCGACGAGATCATCTGGGAACAGGAGGGTCTTTTTGCCAAAGTGGACTTGCTTCAATCCTGCAAATCGACTCTTCCCGCCAAGCCACCTACTACCTCTTCCCTTTTAGCTTCTTCCGACTTACCTACAGGGACAGGTTCCCTCCCACTGACAACACACAGTCCTCCAAAAAGCTCCCTTTCTCTACCCAATAGCTCTCTTCCCGTAAAAAAATTCTCCTCCATTAGTGCTCGTCACTCTACCCAAATGTCCCACAGAGCCCCCTTCCCTGTTCACTCAGCCACCTCCGGACGAAAGGTGTGGAAATCCAAAAAATCTATTTTGCGACTGGTACTGGGGGACGATGTTGGTTTTGAAAACTTGTGCAAGATGTCTACTTGCACGTTGGTGGGTCGGATCTCCTACAAAAGTTTGAGCACCCTTCCTCTGGAGGAGTGGATTAAGTTGAAATGGCTGCCTCTACTTGGTTACTCTCCAGAAGTGCTTTATCTTACTAAGGGTTGGCTTGGTTTCCACTGTAACTCGGCCGATGATGCTACCTTGCTTCTCTCCTCTTTCTGGGTCTTCGGAGGGAGCAGTCTCATGCTCAAACGATGGAGAATGGCGTTCAGTCCGGATACAGACTACTTCCAGCTCAGACATCTATGGGTCCTTCTACCGGGCCTCCCACTACATCTCTGGAATGCAGATGCCCTCAGAGCTATAGGGGACTACCTTGGAAGATACCTTGCTCTTGATCCCCAGACACTTGCTGGCCCCTCGCGGAAAATGTGTAGAGTGCTGGTGGAACTAGATATCACTGCAGGGCTCCCGGAATCCTTGGAAATCGATTGGAGGGGACGAATAACACTACATAAAGTGGACTACCTCGGGCTCCCATTCCGCTGCATTCTCTACCGGGAAACTGGCCACCTCTGACGCTCCTGCCCTAGTAAAGTCTCTATTGACCCTGCTGATCATTCTGATCTCCTTTTTAACCCACCGGCATAAATGGAAGCCGACCCTTCCCTCGCCTACCTGGATTCCCCCCCTCCCCCCTTCCCACCTACTCCCGAGACGGTTGACTCTTCACTGACTAAACTTAACCTGATCTGTCCTGTTCTCTTCAATTCTCTATCAGCAGCTGCAAAAGATACTTTCCAAAGCTTCCACTGGTTTTCTTCCCACGGTATTGACTCCCTCCCTTCTCTGGTTGAAGCTTTACTTCTTTCACCTGAGTCACTAGACACTTCAACTCACTGCCCCCCCACGGTTCAAGCTGCTCATCCACCGCGTTCTACCTTGCATTCTGACAGGCAGACAAGCCCCCCCCCCTTCTTCATTGGAACCAACATCCTCTCCTCATATCCTCTCTGGGTATAGGCAGCCCGAAGATGTTGATTTAAGCCTCTTGGACGTCTTGCCCCCACAGATATCTTCCACTGACCGATCAGACTTTATTCCAGAACTGCTTATATATCGGGGAAAAGAGATAATCCGTCCAGACTTAGGGGCTGGATGCTCTACCTCCCAGCTCCCGGAAAAAGCCGGTAAAGCCACTGTTTGGTCTAGAGGCATTGGTACAGAGCTTTCTCCCCTCCAGACGTGGAGCTCCAGAAAACAGAAGGAACTCTTAAACTCTTCTCAATCAGTTACTGACAGCCCATCACAGCAAGGTAAAGCCCTTAGAGCACTGAAGGCTTTGGCACATTCAAAATGATTATTCTTTCCCTTAACATTCGGGGGATCGAAGGCACCCTCAAGGCTGCCTCCTTCCACAGGCTACTGGAGCAATCAAAGCCTGATGTTATCTTCTTACAAGAAACCCTCTCGGCCGACCACACATCTAGTGATTTTATTTACAGATTCTGTCCTTCATGGTTCACAGTGGCGGTCAATTCCTGTGGAAACTCTGGTGGTTTGCTGGTGGCTTGGGACCCCAGGCTATTTGATCTCAAACCTTTTTGATTGAGTGGTGGTATTCTTTTACTAGGTGTTTTTCTTGCTTCTTCACAGGATTTGGCTTTTCTTAACATCTATGGCCCTTGTTCGGACAGGAGGTGCTTCTGGTCTTCACTGGCAGATAGTGGCCTCCTATCTATTCAAAATCTCATATTAGGCGGAGATCTTAATCTCATTCTCTCAGTAAAAGAGAATTGGGGAGGTACCTACCAGCCGAGCTCCTCCGAGACCTTCTACAGAGAGCTGTTTGACTCTCATAACTTAATCGACATTTTGCCGACCCGATTGGCCCCTACTTGGTGAAACGATAGAGTTGGTCCAGATGCCATTGCTAGGAGACTTGATCGCTTTCTAGTCGCTGACAGTTACCTATCCTCCTCGGGTCTGCCTTCCTTGTGGGTCGAGCATCTGTTCTTCTCAGATCACGCCCCCATTTTCCTCCAGCTGAGCCCCTCGGCACGGTTTTTCTCGACCCCCTTCAAGTTCAACTACCATTGGCTCACTGCTGCTGATTACTCTGCTATTGTCCACGCGGTCTGGAGAGATCCATGTTTTCTTACTGAAGAAAACGCCTAGTTATGCCTAGTCTGGAAACTGAAGACTTTAAAAGACAAATCTAAATCGTGGTATCATGCCAATAGGAAACTAGATCAGTCTCGACTTGATATTCTGGAAACCGGAATCTCACATTACATTTTAAAGTTGTCCAACTCAGCGCTATCAATGGAGGAGGCAACCAGGCTGAAGGCGATGGAATCTCAACGGAACTCCATTCTGCGATCTGAGGAAAATGCCTGGAGGCTTCGCAGTTGCGCAACATGGCTTCAAAGCGGTGATTCAAACTCTAAATTTTTTCATAAAGTAGCAAGCTATAACAGAAACAACAAAATCATCTGGTTGATCAAAGATAGTAGCGAGGCTGATATCCATGGGCAGGATGCCATAAAGGTGGAGGCTATAACATACTTCAAAAATTTGTACGCAACACCCAGCAACTCAAACCTCCTGGAGAAGTGCGCCTCTACCAGTCTTTACCCACCAAGCATCTCCGCTGAGGAAGACACCGAACTCTACAAACCTGTTACCCTCACTAAGCTAAAGAATATCCTTCTTCACTTCAAGAAAGAGAGGAGTCCGGGCCCTGACGGCTGGACATCGGAATTCTTCATTCACTTTTTTGACCTCGTCGGTGAGGACCTCCTCCAGATGGTTGAAGACTCTCGCTTAAAAGGTAAGATACATGTTAGTCTAAATACCACCTTTCTGGTTTTGATTCCAAAAGCTACCACTACACTCTCCTTCAACGATTTTCGTCCGATCTCTTTGTGCAATCTCATCTACAAGTTAATCTCCAAAGTGATCTCGAACAGAATCAAGCCCTTCCTTGACAGATGTATCTCTGCGGAACAACTGGGCTTCTTGAAAGGCAGGAGAATTCAAGATGCTATCGGAGCCGCCCACGAATGCATTCATAGCATAAAGCAGAAAAAACTAAAGGCGCTGATTTTAAAGTTGGACCTCAAACGAGTGTTTGACTGCATTGATTGGGGGTTCTTAAGGTTAGTATTACATGCTGTTGGGTTTGGAAGCAAGTTCATTCAATGGATCCTTTCTTGTGTCACCAGCGCCAACTTCGCGGTATCGATCAAGGACGAACCTTCTAGTTTCTTCAAGAGTGGCAGGGGACTCAGACAGGGGTGCCCTCTCTCCGCCTACCTTTTTATCTTGATAATGGAAAGCCTCATGCTTCTTCTCACCAAAAGCTACAACGAACATCAGTTTTCTGGCTTAAAAGTCTCTAATTTTGTTAAAATCGTCCACCTTATCTTTGTTGACGACGTTCTCATCCTCTCAAAAGATGATCCAGCTGAATGGCTTAACATCCTAGAAGTGCTAAAACTTTTCAGCTCTGTTTCGGGCCTCACTATCAATCCTTCCAAGTCCTCTGTCCACTACTGGGGTATTTCCATTGCAGAACATCTCCCCCTACAGGATTCCATCCCCTTCCCCTTTATTGATCTGAACGAGAGTTTCACCTACCTTGGATTCCAATTGATATTGGGAGCTGCCACTCCTAGCGACTGGAATTGGCTTGTAACCCTTTTTGAAAAAAGAATCGGGTTCTGGTGCAACAAGTGGTTGTCATTGGGAGGCCGTTACATCCTAGTCAAATCGGTGTTGGAAAGCCTCGTTGTCTACTGGATGACACTGGAGCGTTTACCTCTGAGGATTCTTAATCTTCTTAGACGGCTGTCCTTCAACTTTCTGTGGAACGACCAAGTTGGCCATCATCGCTTTCACCTTTGTTGCTGGCAAACACTATCCAAGCCTCGGAAGGCAGGGGGCTGGGGACTAAAGAATCTCGCCTCCTTCAACTTGGCCCTCCTGGCTAGTTCCTTCTGGAGAGCAGTTAATCATGACAACATTTGGAATCGAATCATCAAAGACAAGTACTTGGGTTCCCGGCCGCTTCTCCATTGGCTCAGAAAGCCAACACTCCTGCAGAATTGGGCGTCCCCTTTTTGGAAAGGACTAGTGGCGTCTTCAAAGGTGGTTCTCCACTGGCTACGGTGGAAGCCAGGAACTGGAAACAACATCCGAGTGGGCAAAGATATGATTCTCGGCATGGGGGAGTCATCGATCCTCTCGCCCTCCCTGTGCTCGCGGCTTGATTCCCTGAACTGTTCGACTCTTGCCCTTGTAAACGCCCCGAGAGGAGTAAACTCACTTCCTGATTGCTGGCTGGACAACAACGATCTACACCTTGATGGATTGCTTGCCACAGAATGGAAACGCTACACAACAACGCTCAAGAGAGCTGACATCTCTCTTACCGATACGCCGGATATTCTTTTATGGGCCGGAGGGGATGCCTCGGGCACCGTTTCGGTTAAAAATCTCTATGTGGCGCTAATCTACCATCAGCAATTGGTTGCTGACCACTCTTGGATGCGCCGGATTTGGGAATGGGTGATCCCAATCAAACTTAAGCTATTCATCTGGTTAGCAGGTACCGGAAAAATCCTCGCCTGGGACGTGCTTAATCGCAGGGGCTGGGAGGGTCCTGGCATCTGCCTTCTGTGCAGACTTTCTTCGGAGGATACAAATCACCTGCTGGTCCACTGTCATTTCACAAAGGAGGTCTGGAAACGCCTGCTCTCTCATTTTTCTATTATGGCTACCTGGAGCGGATCCAACTTATCAGAATTTTTTTCCTACTGGCTTTCCAAAAAATGTGCCCCTCCGACTTTGGCTGCACACGTCTGCTGACAACTTTGGGCAGAGAGAAACAAAGCGACCTTCGAGGACCGCCTACCTTCCTGTACAGCGGTGTTCCATCGAATTTTGTCCAACTTCCAGTGGCAACCCTCCTCGATAAAGACCATATCTTACAAAGCTTGCGAAATTACTCTGGCTGGCGGCCACACTCTTGCATGCTTCGACGGAGCTGCAATGTCAAATGGCCTTTGCTGCGGGGCTGGAGGCTTCTTTAAATCGCATTCGAGGAGGATCACTAAGTGGTTCCTTAACTGTGGGGAGGGTACTAATACTAAAGCCGAACTCTTAGGATTGTGGGCCACCCTCACCTTAGCCTCCTTCTGGTCTATCAACCACCTTCTTGTTCTTGGTGACTCGAGAGTCATTATTGACTGGATAAGCCAGAAAAGCAATCTACACTTGGTCCATATTGAAGGCTGGATGGATAAAACGTGGATCCTTTCCTCTTGCTTCTCCGACATCAATTTCCTTCATATCTCCAAATCGCACAACAGGGAGGCTGATGCTCTCTCTAAGAGGGCTTTCAACGAGGAGGTTGGTAGACTCTCGGTCTTCCATTGTGATAATGGAACTGAGAGCTCCATCTCCACCTATAATATATTTGAATGATGGATAGAACCTTATAGCTTTGGTTTAGTTACAGGTTTGAATAGAACCTTGTTGGCTCTCTCTCCGACTATTTTGCTAGTCTGTTACCATTGACCGGATGCGGCTTTGGTTTTTTCTCTCAGCTAGTATGCTGTTTTTTCTAGTCTTTGCGCTCATGGCAGCTTGCATTGTAAATGGTTTTATAATTATTATAAACTCGAACAATTTTTTCTTGGAAAAAAAAGTTCCATTTATAATGTGAGATGTCAAAATATTTGAGATGTATTTTTGGGTGAGATGTTGTTCCAATTATAACGTGAGATGTAAAGTAAAATATTTAAGATGTTTTCTTGGGTGAGATGTCAATCAAAATATTTGATTTTTTTCTTTGCTTTTTTTTTTTCCTATGTGTTTTTCTTTGCTTACTTTTCCTTCTATAAATTGTTTTCAAGGCATTTCCTTCATACTTAGTGCCAATACACCGGTGTAACTTTTTCTGGGCACAATGCTATCCTTTTCGAGCTTGAAACACTAAGTTGCATTTTTTTAATTTATAAAATTATTAAAGCACTTTTATACAGGTCCAAGGATGGCTTGGACGAGGTTGATGTAGATGTCATACCTTTCTTCTACTCAATATTTATCTTCTAGGTCTGGATGGACTCACACTACCTTGATTTGGAAAACCACTAGCGTTCAACAAAGATAGTTTGGTGAATAAAATAAATCGTAATCTTCAAAGCCCTAATGTGAGTCCATTACGTTAATTTTTCATCAGCCTGATACTGAAAAATTTCATCGGCTTGAAAAATTTCAATTCACCAAACTGCTCCCTGCTTAAATAAAAACCTATTCCAACACTACTTAATGCAGAAAAGACCAACACATAAATAACAAGAAAAAAACATAAATAAAATAATTTAACTACGAACCCAATACAGAAATCTACCAGCCAATAGACTCACCTTAATTTAGACATAAAATCATACAGTGTCTTCCATACATCCTAATTTTGACGGAGTCTCTCCCATAGATCTCTACTTCAATAGACGCAGTTATATTCTCTTATTAAAACGATACGTTTTGACCTCTTTTTAATAGAAATTTAGTATTTTTTTACTAATATCACCTCACACAACTTATTTGTATCCATTGATATTCCTTTATTATGATGTGTGAGTTCCATGTATAGCTATACCAGACCTTGACTTGACTAAGTACTTTGAAACAAAAAAAATAATTTCAGACCAGATACAACAAACTTACATGTAGTGAGTTTATTCATCCCCATTCCTTCTACCATATCAGTGCGATGTTTAAGAGTTTTTCAATAGCATCGATGAAGTAAATATAGACTATAGTCCCAAGTGATCATGTTCATGTAGTCACATTTAGTGATAATTAATAGATTATTCATGTAGTCAGTTCGTGATAATCAATAGATTATTTTCATTTAGTTTCCCTCAAATTTGTTTCCTTTAATCAATAGATTATTTTCATTTAGTTTCCCTCAAATTTGTTTCCTATATGTAATCAGTTCGTGACAATCAATAGATTATTTTCATTGCAGGTTCCTTCAGATTTGTTTCCTATTTTTCTATGAAAGCGTAAAATCCACTCTCTGTTTGGAGATTCTTAGAAATAAAACTTCTAGAATTACAACCTCTAGAATAAGAAACTCTTTGTCATAGTTCACCATGTGCCTTTATTGTCATCATTTCCTACGATTTCATAAATTCTTCAATTTCAAACAATGGGAGAGCTTTAGCTTAAATTTAAGTGAGAATTTCAAAGAATTTCATATTGAGAAACAACATTACAGAGTCCATTTTTCAAAATCTTTAAATGTTAAGAATCTTTAAAGGTTGAAAAGGAAAATAAGATTACACAGTACACATAAGGAAAAATGGCACGAAAGGAAAATAAGATTACAAATTTATATATGCAAAATTCGTTGGCCTATTTGATATACATAGGTAGGTTTGCAAATGAAGAAATGAAAATGAGAGGAATTGATTTTTAAAGTTATCAAATTGATGAAGAAGAATGTAGACAGAGCAAAGGTTTGATAATGTAAATTGAAATTGTCCATTCAAGAGTTTTTATATAGAAAAATGAGGAAGATCGGACGACCGACTTAGTACTATCCGACTTACCAGCGGTTGCATAAACCGACTTCTTGATTGCGTGTAGTAGTTATACTTCTTAGCTACTTCCAGGCTGAGATTTGATTGTCGTCCTCAATTGCCTCTCATAGTTTTAAATGTGCTTACAATTTTAAATGTGACTAACATTTTTAAATGTGATGTCAAGTTCTTTAAATAAAATATTTCAAGTCCTTTAGAATGTAGGAAGTAGGAAGTGTCGACAATGGAAGTTGATGGGTTAGTAAATACTTGTCACAACATCATGCACATACATCTCATTCCCATGTAAGAGCAGTTAATTAGAACATTATGCGCATACATCATACATCAAATTTAATACAGATGACAGATTTTAGTTGAAGGAAGACATACGACAAAGGCTCGAGATGAACGTCCCCTTAAAAGAACGCCTTCGACTTAATTAATCAATTATATATTAATAATAAAATAAAATAAGAAAAATGAAAATATATATTTAAAAGCTTTGTAAATTAAATATAAAAAAACATTTTTTTAAAATTTATTATAAAAATATATATAAATCAATTTAACTAATTAATTATATATTAATGATAAAAATAAATAATAAAAATAAAAATGATAAATCAATTATATATTAATAATAAAAGTAAATTAAAAAAATGAAAATGACAAAAAGTAAATAATAAAAATAAAAATGGCAAAACAGATTGTTTATTAAAAACATTAAACATATGTTTAATAATAACCCTGTATATATTTGTTTGTGTGTATTAAACCTATGACATTTACACTACTCGAAAGAAGATAGGCCCTTCCTTCCTTTAAACACCAAATTATTTATTAAAAACATTAAACATATATAATAACATGTGTATATTTGTTTGTGTGTATTAAACCTATGACATTTACACTACTCGAAAGAAGATAGGCCCTTCCTTTAAACACTTTGAAAAGAACTTAAACAATTTTAATAATTATCTATATATAACTCTTAATAATAATTTTGAAAATTTATTAAAATAAAAATATTTTTTTTTTTCTATTTTTATACATTATAAACAAGTGTTGCATGGCAGCTAGTCTCTGCTGGGTTGGAATGAGAATAAATGCACATGCATGGGGGAATAAGTAACAGAGGAAAATGGAAACTGCAACGAACACATGGCAAGCAACATGAACTACAGGTAGTATCCATGCAGAAAATGACACATGGCTCCTATAGCAATTATGGCATTGAAACCATTTAGTTTTGAAAGTATTTTCATTCTGATTATACTGTGTTTTACAAAATTCATCTAGCTTTTATTTTCTTAATAAGATTCTGTAGTTTTTCCTATTACCAGTAGCACAACAGACAGATACGAAAGAACACATATATCCCCATCACTTGTAACTAGATATATTGTTGGAGTCTGACTTGCCATGTTCAAAATTTCCGTTCCTACCTTGTATGCTTTATCTCTTTAATGTATTTATGAAATTCATCCATAATGATCTCGGTATACTTCCAACTGGATTTCATCCCAATATTTAGAGTTAAGTATAATTTTCATAGTCACTTCTTTAATTTTTCCCCTGGACAAAGTAAGCAACATCCATTTCATTCTATTAAATAGATCATCTGGCTTGTGTGTCTCTATATGTGTTAGGATAAATAAAGTTATATGTGGCGGCAAAGAAACAAATATATATATATATATATTTGAAGATTCTTTGATCTTCTTGTGTGACCAATTTCTCTCCAGGAAGAGGGCATCTATGTATAGTACCAACTGGACATCTCAACATGTCTATACAGTTGATTGTTTTTTGGCAATGATAAAAAAATTCTAAGGTTTATATTTATGCAATCTGTCAGGACCAAAACGACAATCTAACGAGGATGTCAATCCTACTACGTTTTTAAAGATGAGTATAGTTCAAATGTGGGACCTAGAGAATTTCTGTGGTAATGACTTAAACCAATACAAAATGATAGAAAATGTTTTTTTTGTTTTGTTTTTTGAAATAAAGGTTCTTGGAAAATAGGACCAGGAATCACACACATTAAACATTCAAATTAAATAAACACAATTTCCTGACATCCAGCATAGTCAAAGATAAAAAATTCCGAGCACATAAAAATAAGAGAAGATGACCGACATGCACAAATAGAACTAATTTTGCATTCCAAAATCAAGGTTACAAGGCACTGTTGAGAGTGTTCCCGAAGTAGTTTTCTTTGAAATTTATCAAAAAATAATAATGTCTGTTACATATTCCTGGAAATTTAAATGTGTTTGTCATATAGACTGGGATTGGGGCTCCCGCGGACCATAACAGAAATAAGTACAAGAAATAGAACTGTAGAAAGAAGAAGTGGGCGACGATAGAGAGCAAAACCTGAAAAGAAGAAATTGGAAGTTATCAGTCTTTGGTAAGACATTTCTATTTGTTATCCTCGATATCTAGGGATAACTAGGAGATCATGTCTCGAGGCCCACAGGTCCTAGACATGGAGTACCGAGAGCGGGATTGACTTGAGCATGGCCCTGGAGGGCCCATCTTTCTTCTTCTTCATCAGATTTGTCCTGTTAGTAGTAGCAGTTTCCATCACCACCGGCCTGGGCCTGCATCGGAGAGGACTCTTGCTCTATGAGGTAATTGGTCCGAGGTATCATGGTATGTGTCGTATTTGATTGTTATAACCTTCTTATATATGCATTAGGTTCCTTTCATTTCAGATGACTTCTTGGATCTTACAGTAATCCACTTGACCATTGTTGGGGTGATTGATTGGGTGACTTAGCAAGCTTGTATTCATGGGTTTTGGTTATCCACCAAGGGGGATTTGCAGAGTCATCGTCCGCTCCCACCATCTTATCATATTTACATCTTATACCCCACTCATCCATCCCATTCCCCTAGTCTGGCCATTAGGATGACCTTTGAGGGTTACACTTTGTCTTGTGGGAAGAAGGGGCTAAAGGCCCAGGGGGTAAA
>ML797209.1:149871-167619 GCA_009831015.1 Picea engelmannii | reverse complement strand
CTACAAAGGCACCCACAGACAACACCTGCCCTTGGTCTTACTATGACTGGACATCCCTAAAAACCATATCACCTCATAAAACATGGCTTGAATGATCTTCTGAGGAAACTTTCCATCTCTTGTGGGTATTAGCCCAATAAGTTGTTCTGTCGGTTTCCTTAGATTTGTATAGTAGATATGTGTAATATCTTTGAGCTCTTAGATGATATGTTAGGGATTTCATGCATACATTTGATAACTTTAATGATGAAATATGATTTGCATTGCTATGATCTCTAGGACTGATGAGCCCATGGAGGGCGTAGTTTTTGATGTGCAGGACCATACCCGACAGACAGGTACCAATGGACTGGTACACATGGGGATATGATTAGTTCGGAAATCCATGGGGCTGAAGAGCCCACCAGATGGTTGCTGTGATGGCAGAGGCGAGACAATTCTCAGATGAACCCTTGCATGAAGAAGAAGATGGACGTCCTCACCCAGAATACTTTGGCAGAGCCCGGCCTAGGGGGATCACCCACTGCAGATGAGATGATGACCTTTGATGGACAGGACGCCACCCAGGACAAGTTGGACGTTTTCTGGAGCAGGTGGCAGTGTGTTGGGCATATTTGGCACACGTGGCAGGTTGCAGGAGCCCCAAGGGGGCCAACATTTTGCTTCTTGGATGCTGATCTTGCCCAAAAAGGGCCAACGTCTCCCTCAGAGGGGCCTGACGTCTCCCACTTAGCTCATAGTTTTTACTTTTTAGCATTTAATGTGACAAATAATGTAATAATGTTAGGTCAACCTTGTCGGCTGTTTTTAATGACTTATTTTGTAATTAAAGGTCATTTGGATAATATAAATTGAGGACGTTGAGCCTCATTTTGGATATAACACAACTCACTCTCTTGTGAGATACCTCTTTTTATTCTTTTGTCTTGGATTATTGGCTCTTGGAGTTGAGGCGCTACACTTGGGAGGATTATCTTTGGCATGCATATGGTGTTTTTATCATTGGAAGGTGTTACAACTGGGGTTTGATAAGCTCTTCATGAATTTGTAAGTGTATTTTTCATACAAAAATTCTTGATTGAATGGTTGTAGGTTTAATATCTTACATGTATGGTTACATTGTTATTATTATGCTTAATCATTGAAACCCTAGGGAGAAAGCACACAAGTAGGTCCTTGCTTTATGTCCCCATGATAAAAACTTGTTTAGCCATTTGATTAAGAAGAACATAGCCTAGCCATTGCTACACTATTTCTCCTTTTTCTTGAGTTAGTTTGAAACATAAATTGAAAAAAGAAGACGTCCTAGGCCTAATTGATTTTACACCTAGGGTTTGACTCTTAGGGTTTGAAGAGCCTTGGCTCTATAACACTTTTCATCCCTAGATTTAGGTTTTAAAGCTAGCCGTTTTGCCAAAGAGTCTTAAGGAAAGAGGGAGGAGAATGAGGCCTAGATTAAGCTACACCGGAATGAGCCTCCTCCAATTAGGGTTTTGACTTGGTGGCCCTGCCATTACAGCACCATTAAGCCTAACTCTCCCATCCTTAGGTTTATATCCTTCCAAGTATTTAGTCTCACTTCTTGACTCCATAATACCCAAGGCACTGGTCTAAAACTTACAACGTTGAGCCTTTGGTGTTCAAACAATCTTTCAAACTTTCAAAAATTGAAACCCTAACTAACCCTAGCGATTTACTAACCCTAACTAGCTGATGACGTCTTGCCTCTTTTTAACCTTTGCTTGGTACTAAAGTTGTGGCTAGGTCATCTAAGGATAGACTTTGAGTTGTTGATCATTTTCATTGGCTTAATTAGCAAAACGTCCTTCTCTTTGTCTATCAAAACTAACCTAGATTAGGGCTGACGTCACCCTTGTAGCATAGTGACGAAGCAGCAACAATATATATGTATGAGTATATTTAATGCATTGTGATTACATAAGGGTTGATTTTATACATTGAATGCAAGTACCATTTTGTATTTATTGAAGTCAAGAGATTTGGGACGATTGCATGTTCCCAAGGTTAATCTCTGAATGAGATTTCCCTTTCATATTTCTTATAACTCTCTTTTCAATAATTAAATTTTTAGATTCACTGTAAAAAACAACGCTTTGGAATATGAAGGATTCATCTTTGTAAAAACATTTGGTCTCAGCTATTTCCATTTGGGGATTATGTTGGATCGCTTCCCCAGGCTGATCAACATTACAGAATATGTTATCCAGATCAGTCTCAAGTTCCATGTCTTCACTTTCAATTTCAGGCTCTTCCGCTTGCCCTACAATGTTTTTTAATCTTCTTCCTCATGGGAAGCTTGTGAGAAATATCAATTTTACTACGAGGAGGGTTCTTATCTCCTCCTCCATTTGAATAATTCAGGGTTGATTTCTTACTGGGGTGGGCCATTGGAGCGATTCTCTTGGATGTTGTACTCTTGGGAGTGGTAACCGATTATTGAACACTCTTTTCACCAAGGCCTTTTCCCTGTTGTTTGTACAATTCAGTGGTGCTTTTTAATGTCTCTAGGTCACCAACGTCAGGAGCAGGAGTGTTGTCATCATTGTCTCTATCTTCGTTCAAGCGTGTCTAGATAAAAGAATTTTTGAAGCCAACTGCAAGTAAATGTTCTAAAAAAATCTCATTAGGGTCGAACCCTCTTAGCCTTTCAACAGGTTCAAGTTGTTGAAATGGCCTGGGAATTCTTCAATCTTGTTGATGTTGCTAAACACGAAGTCCCCAACTTTCCAAGGCAGAGAAATGAACTGCTTTTTTCTCTTCTCACGGAAAAAATGCAACCAGTAGTTGTATTGCCTTGCTATTTATGTAAGAAACATTCTATTCATAATGTGACATGGAAGGAAATCAGGATTTTCCTTGTAGCCAAAAATCATTATCACACTGTAATTCTCCATTTGTTCAAGTGTCCCCTTCCTGTCCAAAAAATTGGTTGTCTGGTCAGACATGCGGGGAGCATCCTTTCCTAATAATAAATCTTTGAAAACTGAGACAAAGTCTTAAAAACCTCATAAAAACAATGAGAGGCCTTGTGCCTCCACAAGGCCTAGTACTAGAAGGTTATTGGGTCGAATTCACAGTTTACCTTCTTGGACACAGACAATTTTAGAAACAAACGGCAATGCGCTATCGCGAAAACCAAGTAGGATGACATATAAAATTTCTTCTCCTCTTTGAATCGTGACAATTGGGAACATATTTCAATGGAAATTAGCTTCCCCCGATAAAAAAATTATTGTTCCTTGACAAGTGAAATACAAAATATAAAGAATCATGCGGGAAATAGTTGTTGTGGATTCTTGTCCTGTTATTCTTGTAAATAGCTAGGCAATTTCCCGGAATGGATTTCTAAATGAACTAACCTGCAACCTTGTGATATCTTAAGGAATTGGCGTCGGGTCTTCCAGGAACTCGGGCAAGAGGTCCAACCCGTTATCATGATTTTTTAAGAACTGCTTGTAGTCTTCTCCTTTGAAGGTCAATTTTGGCTCCAAAAATCTTAACATATTGCAGAAGACTTGAGGTGACAAAGAAAAAGGAGAGTGGTCCCGTTGTGGAATAATTCTTTGGCCTGAAATATATCTCTTGGCGCACCAAGAGACAACCTCCTTACAGTAAAAAATTTTAGGGACATAACTTGCATGAGCAATTCCAGAGGTCCAAATTACTTTGTTCTGGGTGGAAGGTGATGAGTAGTAAGAGTATGCCCTAGACCATTGGAAGTTCTTGTCCTTGCGCCCTGAACATGTTCACTTTATATCCATAGCATTGTTGTCGAGATGGTGCCATAAGTTTATGAGAATGCCTGTTTTCTCTAGGCAATGTTTGGAATGAACAGTTGGAGGGGATAATATAACCCTCCACAAATCTTGGTCCAATGCATGTGAATGGGAGATCTCCTCGAGCCTTTCACTCATTAATGACAATATCTACGGTTGCTGCATGATGAGATGTTAGCATTAAATCTTAGTAATTGAATACTTAGAAGTGCGAAGGTGGTGGGTATGATGAAGAGCAATTAAGGATTGAAGATTTTGTGAACCCGCCAACCCGACGACCCGTGAAAGACTTTCCATGATGTTTGAAATGAACACTCGGAAGGGATAATATAAAGCTCCACAAATCTTGGTTTAATGCGTATTAATGGGAGATATCCTTGAGCCTTCCGCTCATTAATGACAATCTTTATGGTTCCTGCATGATGACTTGTTAGCATTAAAGCTTACTAATTACATATTTAGAAACAAGTGTGAAGGTGGCGGGGACGGGGAAGAGAAATTAAGGAATGGCTAAATATGGAAAGCAGTCGATCGGGCTCAAAATAGGGTTAAAAGGGATACTTAGGAGAGGTGAGGGCTTGACAGTCAAATTTTATGTCTCGGAAGTTTTGAGTGCAAAACACGTAAAACAGAAGAGGGCGTGATGGGGCAGTCCAACGGTCAGTTTGTATATTGCGGAACTCTAGGTGATGTTTGCAGATCGCAGAACAATGGAAGCGCAATCTTGAGCCCGCCTGTCCGGGAATCCACAATAAAAAAAGTGGCTAAGTATGGAATAGGGAAATAGTCGGTCAGACTCATTTTCGCTAATATACTAAAATTTATAATAGATATCCCATTACCTGGCAAGATCTTTTCTACATGTTTCTATACAAGTTGTGTAGGGATAGTTAGTGTGATTATCTCCTCGAGCCTTTTGCTCATTAATGACAATCTTTACGGTTGTTGCATGATGAGATATTAGCATTAAACCTCAGTTATTGCATACTTGGAAAGAAGTGCGAACATGGCAGGCACAAGAAACAACGATTAGGAATTGGAGATTTCATGAACTCGATGATTTGCGAAAGAGATTCCAAGAAATGACCACGTATGGAAAGCGGTCGGACATGCTTCAAAATAGGGTGACAAGGGTTCCCTAGGAGACGTGAGGCCCCGACGGTCAAATTGTATGTCTCGAAACTTTTGAGTGCAAAATGTGTAACATGGAAGAGGGGATGATGTGGGAGTCCAACAATCATTTTGTATATCATGGAAGTCCGGGTGTTGTTTGTAGGTCACAAAACAAGGGAAGTGGAGTCTAGAGCTCGCCTACCCAGGAATTCATGATCGAAGTGGCTAGGTATGGAATGGGGAAGTGGTTGGTCGAAGTCAAGATATAAAAGCATGAGTGCAAATGTGAACTCGTGAGTCCACCAACCCATGCAATTAGACATTTTCGGAAAAAATGACTAAGTAACCAGAAAGAGAAAGTAGAGGGGAAAAAGAAAGGGGAATTTGGTTAAGTATAGAAGAGGGAAAAGAAGGGGATAAAAGAGAGTGGGAAAATAGAAAAGCGGAGGGCAATTTCCATAAGAGGGAGTTGGTCTCAAACAAGCCCCATTGTTGCAAAATCATCATTTTCTAGTCCAATATTTTATCCACTTACTCATTTTCTATTGTGCTTGTATCATTAAAAAGGGTGTGAGAAAATGCTTTGTTGAAGATTTGTTTCTATTGCAACTTGTGGGAGTAATTGTGTTCTTCATACATTGTTTAATGCCTTGAAATATTATTTTAAGTATTAAACTTCCTGCATGATGAGTTGTTAGCATTAAAGCTTAATAATTGCATATCTAGAAATAAACTTATTGTACTGTCAACTTGACCATAAATAGAACAACGCCGAACTTGAATTTTAATATTGTGGTTGATTTCGTAGCCCCATTTGACTTCAACTAGCATATATCATTTTTTTTTTCAAAATATTTGCGAAGAAGAAATTTTGTAATTTCATTAATAAAGTACAAGTGTTCAAATAGAGGCCACGGGATGACAACCAATAAAATCTTTCCTTTTGGAGTAAAGGAATCAAGGAAGCGAGAGGGAAATAAGAGATTGTTCCCTCAGCAAGGTTGAGATGAGAACGAAACTTCTTGGGCGGGGCCCCAACTCCCCCATTGTGAATTAATGTTGCTATGTTCTATCTGCACTACGAATGGAATTGAATGTTGGTTTGAAATTGTGTGAAATTAATTTATGTTTCCATAGAAGCCTCATGTGATCAACACAATGCATTGTCATATAATTGTTCAATGCTCCATAATTGATCAAATTACTTGATTCAATACAATATTTAATAATTACAAGACCATCGAACCATGCAAACGAGAAGAGGTGTTAAATCCAACAAAGAAGCACCAACCAAGATTCCAAGGCAATTTTTTAATAATAAATCTATAAAAAAAATAGTGGGTAATATATATTTATCCATAGACATTGGACTAAGTTTTGGACTGAAGCATTGAACATATTTGTCATAAATACAGGTAGAGGAGTTACAAAAAAAAAAAACATGGATACAATTATGTGTTGTTCATCAAGTTCGACAATATGCAGGAGCCATCGACAAGCTCTTGAACATGCATACAAAACTAATTATCATAATTTTTTAGGAACTCCTTGCAGTCTTCTCCTATGAAGGTCAATGTTGGCTGTGACAATCTCAACATCTTGCGGAATACCTAAGGTGCCAAAGAAACAAGAGAGTGGTTACGCAATGGAATAATTCTTTGGCTTGAAACAAGTCAACAACACTCCTACTCCTGACGCTGGCGACCTAGAGACATTGCAAAGCATCACTGATTTGTACAAGCAATAGGGAAAAGGCCCCAGTGAGAAGAGTGTCCAATCCCCAACTACCACTGCAAAGAGTACGACATCCCAGAGCATCACTCCAACGACCCTCCCCAGTAAGAAAGCAACCCAAAATTCTTCAAATGAAGGAGGATATAAGAACCCTCCTCGCGGTAAAATTGATAGTTCTCACAAGATTCTCATGAGGAACAAGAGAAAAAATGTTCTAGGGCATGCGAAAGAGCCCGAAATTGAAAGTGAGGACACACCAAGAGACCACCTCCTTATAGTCAAAGACTTTAGGGACACATCTTGCACAAGCAATTCCAGAGGTCCAAATTACTTCGTTCTGGGTGGAAGGGGACCAAGAGACCGCCTCCTTATAGGCAAAGACTTTAGGGACACAGGTTGCACGGGAAATTCCATAGGTCCAAATTACTTCATTATGGGTGGAAGGGGATGAGTAGTAGAAATATGCCTTGCACCACTGGGAGTTATGGTCCTCACCCCCTAAGATGTTAATTGTATATCCAGAGAACAAGAGAGTGGTCTCGTAATTGAATATTTATTTGGCTTTAAATATATATCTCGACGCACTAAGAGACCATTTCCTTAAAGTCAAAGACTTCAGGGACATAGCCTGCACTAGGGACAAATCCAAACCGAATCCAAAACCCTAAAAATGAAAGGAAAGGATACATCTCTAAGGGCGAGGACCACCATCCGAGTCGAGAGACTCAAACTCTCGAGCTGCAAAGTGGCTATTGCATTCAATGTCGGTTTGTTTTCTCAAACCCCTTCCTTTGGTCTTGTTAGGTTCGCCATCGTTGAGCCGGGAAGTGCCCCTTGTTATGGTGGATTTCAATTTGGGCGCAGTAGTGGGAAAAACGTCTGCATTTCCATCATCCATCATCATATCATTGTCCATCAGATCATCTTCTTCCGGCTTGAAATCAATTGCATCAACCTCTGCACCAGCCATCAACGCAGGGGGGGTTGTCTGAGCAGGGGGGGTTGCCTTGGAATTCTTTGGCTTGAAATATATCTCTCGGCACACCAAGGGGCCATATCCTTCTTTGCTTCTGGGCAGAAGGAGATGAGTAGTAAGAATATACCCTGGACCACTGGAAGTTCTAGTCATATTACCCGAAGGTGTTTACTATATCTGGACATAACTATTGTTGAACTGCTGCCATAAGTTAACGAGAACATCTGTTTTCTCCAGATGATGTTTGAAATTAACATTTGGAAGGGATGATATAAACCTTTGCAAATCTTGGTTTAATGCATATCAATGGGAGATTTCCTCGAGCATTTCACTGATTAATGACAATTTATATGGTTCCTACAGGAACTGTTACCATTAAATCTTACTAATTGCATACTTATAAAAAAGTGCGAAGGTGGCAGCGACGATGAAGAGCGATTAAGGATTGGAGATTTCGTAAAGCCGCCAACCAGACAACACGTGAAAGATATTCCATGATGCTTGAAATGAACACTTGGAAGGGATAATACAACCCTCCACAAATCTTGGTTTAATTCGTATTAATGACATATCTCCTCTAGCCTTTCGGACATTAATGAAAATCTTAATGGTTCCTGCATGACGAGCTATTAGTATTAAATATTAATAATTACATATCTATAAAGAAGTGAGAAGGTGGAGGGGATGGTGAAGAGAGATTAAGCATTGAACATTTTTTGAATGTGCGAACCCACGAAAGAGATTCCAAGAAATGGCCAAGTATGGAAAGTTATTGTTCGGGCTTCAAAACAGAGTCACAAGTTATACTCAAGAGACATGAGGGCCTGATGGTCAAATTCCGTGTCTCCGAACTTTTGAATGCAAAATGTGTAACGTGAAGTAGGGCATAATGATGGACTTCGACAGTCAATTAGTATATCACGGAACTCCAGGTGTTGTTTGTAGGTCGCAGAACAATGGAAGCACAATGTTGAGGAAGCCTGCCCGAGAACTGATGATGGAAATAGTGGAAAAGTATGGAATGGGGAAGCGGTCGGTCGGACTCGTGATATAAAAGCATGAGACATATTCAAAAAAACAACTAAGTAACAAGAAAGGGAAAGTAAAGGAGAAAAAGAAAGGGGAATTTGGTTGTCAATTTGTATATCAGGGAAGTCCGGGTGTTGTTTGCAGGGGCGAAACAATGGAAGCGCAATGTTGAGCCCGCTTAGGGGGGAACCCACTATCAAAAAGTTTGTTGAGTATGGAACGGGGAAGCAGTTAGTCAGACTCGTGATATAAAAGCATTAGTGGAAATCTGAACACGTGAATCCGCCAACCCGCACACTTATACATTTTCCGAAAAATGACTAAGTAACGAGGAAGGGAAAGTAGAGGGAAAAAAGAAAGGGGAGGGAAATTTTCGGAAGTGGGAATTGGTCTTATTGATGGTCCTAATAGTAACTATGAAGTGCATTAGACAGGTGAATAGGCTCTGCAATCAAGGAATAGAGAAAGTGAGTCATGGTTATACTTTCCAGGATGTGTTTTCATAAAAGAAGCATCGAAAAGATGCAAAAAAATCAATTTTGGGATGTTCAAGTAAAATTATTGTAATGTCAAATTCACTGTAAGTATAACAACGATGAATTTTAATTTCAATTTTATGTGGTTGATATCATAGTTCCATTAGACTTCACACAACATATATACTTTTATTTCAAAATATTTCTAAAGATGAATTTTGGTAATTTCATCGATAAAGTAGAAGTGCTAAAATGAACTACATATTACATTTGCTTCGCATAGCTTACATTAAAATGTAAAGCAGGTCCCCCAGGATGGGGTGCTTCTAAGCTCAACATGTGGACGGACCACAGGGAGGCCACTTGGCGCCCGATCAGACCTGCCCCCCCACTTCCATCACCTCATGGATTTAAAACATTCGTCGTCACTCTCCAAACTTTAGTCGCAGCCAGCCTACCTCACGATTTGAAAGCTCTGCAGCGTGAGAGTTCTCATGGCGTCGTGCAGGATACTTTCTCAGTCACTTCCGCTACTTCACACGGAATTTCCTAAGGCCAAGCTCAGGTGCACTGAACATCATTCCCCCCCTCACCGTTTCCATGACCAGCTCTCCCTGGTTCTCATTTTCTCCAGTATCGTGCCTTTCCTCTGGTGCGACCTCCACTTGGATACAAGGACTCCAGCCTCGTGCATCTCTTCTCAGTGTTTTTTGATCCTTTGTGTCTTCTGTCCTAGGTCGTCACTTGATACCTCCATGCCCCACCTTAGAGGCAAGGCCAAAAGAGGAGTCGCTTGGTATGTGACCAAGGGTAGGGAGCCACCCACCCATGACCCTCCTCCTGACGTCGAAAACCTGCCTTTTTATGCTCCTGTCGCTGCTCCTATCCTCGCACCTCCACTCTGTGAGACCAACCCTGACGTCTCCCCACTCTCAAACCCCTACACTTGTAGAATTGAGTGGCTTGATACCCTTGAAAACTCATTGGGTTTCACACCTCCTCCACCTTCCCCTCCTCGCCAGCCTCCACCTCCTCCTTCTCCCATTCGCCACCCCCATACCACCTCCGCTCCCATTTTTTCTCCTTCCTCCTCTTTTGATTTTCTATTGTCCCCCCCATTTGTGACAAATGCAAAGATCGAGCAACGATCATGGACTCATTGAGCGGCCTCAAAAAGGGTCTGGGGAAGGTTAAGTCAACTATTCTTGATCTGTAGAGCAAGGACGCAGAACGATGGAGCCGTGTGGACATTTTGATGTCCTTCCTTTAGGACCTCCAAAAAGATATTGCAGACCGTGATAGGGGAAAATCACAAGAGCTTCAGGTATACGCTGGGCCAAGGCTCGGTCCGGGTTTTTAAGTTATTTCCAGTTTTAGGTGTCTATCTTCTTTCGTTTCTTGGTAACCATGGGAGGTTGGCCTGCATTTTTCTTTCTGTTTCAGTCTAGTAATCAACACCTTTCCCTACGTGGCATCCAAGTCTCTTTTTGCATGTTACATTCCTATTTTTTGGACAAGTGGCAGCGGTGGTTTCCCAGAAGGGCACCGCTGCCAAGTAGGATTTGGAACTACCGACAGTTGTAACTTTTTTTGACAGGATTCAATACAAACTCTAACTTACAAAAAAAAAAAATGCAAAGCAGGTCTTGTATATTCTTTAAGATCATATAAAAACCACTAATATCACAAATGTATCATCCATCCATAATTCAAAAACCGAGCCCATGAGAATCTTGAACTACAACATGAAAGCACATGAAAAAAAGTGTGTCAAACACAAGACAAGACAAAATCATTGAATATTGAGCACTGTATCCCATCTATAACCAAATCCCCAAATGGGCACCAAGAAATTTGTCGATTAATATATTACCATGAACTAAGTTCACTATGAACATTTGCTTCTGATAGTACTATGAACCAAGATCACATTGACTTGACAATGTTCTAACATTACTAGTTCTGGAAAAGAGTGTCAACATTTAACTTAATGGAGTTCAAACAATGCCAAATTTGCAATATTATTGAAAATTCCCGATGGATCTGTTTAGAGGAGCAAGCCATTTTGACAGCTCAAAGGATGGACCTGATTTATTCACAGTTGGATACTTTGTATGAGGTTTGTCCTCATGCTTCTCATTCCTGGATTGAACAATCTTATGTGCTTCCAATTCAATTTTCCATGGCACTGCAAAACTCTATTCATATCCTCATTAGGTAGCATGGACAGATACATATGAGATTTTTTTGTTTCATGTTAACGCTTGATATGATTTTTTATTTTTTTTGGTTCAGCCGATATGCAGTATGCCATTGTCCTCATTTAATGTAAATTTGCTATGGATGCGAAAGTCGTGTAACATGTAGACATTGTTTGCCTTTTTTTGTAGGTATAATTCATATGGAAATTATGATAACCCATGAAGCACATCTTGTAACAGAGGTTGTCTAATTGTACAATGTACAATTGTGTTGCGGAGGGTTCATATGACAACGTTGAGGCAATGTCTATATATGCAAGGGA
Source organism: Picea engelmannii (assembly GCA_009831015.1). NCBI lineage: Eukaryota > Viridiplantae > Streptophyta > Pinopsida > Pinales > Pinaceae > Picea > Picea engelmannii. The sequence continues at coordinate 155,970 of ML797209.1, read as the reverse complement.
ATTTTTTACTGCATCGTAGGCAATCAATTGTGCCATCATTTATGAAAGCAGAGGCATAAGCAGGAGAGTTGCATTTGGCACATACATGCTTGAAGAGGGTCGAGTACGCATTCAATGCAACCAAAACATCCTCAACATGCGCACGTGAGCATAGTAGTTAATATATTGAACAATATAATATACAACTACACAACAAAAAAGATGCAAAAAATTGTTCAAGGCAATTTTTATGAGAAAAGTGTGGATGTAATTGTAGATGTATACGCACAACAGTTGTCGAGCTAGTTAGTTTCTTGAGATCCTGAACTATATATGTTTGCAATTCTATTACAAATGTTTCTTGGGTTGTGCGAAAGATCCTTTCTTTAACATCTCTTTTCTTTGTTATATTTTTGAAGAGCATAAGTGGAAATTGCCCTTTATGCAATTGTTGTTCCATTGAGGAAAACAAATTTGAATAGGTGTCGGACAATTGTAGCTGCAACATGTGTAACACCCTGTTTCCCCCAGTTTGTAAAAATAACTGGATTGGCCAAGAACTGTGGCAAACTCAGAAATGTGAATGTGTGATGTGAATGGACCTTGGGAAAAAAAGGTCGATGAATGTGAATTATATATATATATATATATATATATATTGCAGGACTACTGAGAGGGGATATGCTCAAAAAGAGACCACGATGGCTGGAGAAAGGCGGTGGAAGGCACCTAGAATGGTGGCATTAACTTCCATCGAAAACAATATAGTATTTGGACTTCACTGACCCAGAGAACCAAGAGCAGATCGTTGGCCCGAATTAAATGTCTCGCAAGCTGGTAGGTAGATGGCTCCTCAGGAATTAATGAGGGACGGGGGGGGTGAACCACCCATCCGTAGAGCCGTTAGGCCTGACTAGTGCGAGGGAAATCACGCCACACACAACCTCACAAGAGGATAAGGCATGAGGGAGAAGCGATTGGGGGCAGACGCGAGGGGAGGAAGAGAACTCTGGAGATATGCAGAGTGAGTGATAGAAAAGAAGGGGGAGAGTAACCTTTGTTATCGGTCACTGGCAAACCGTGACACAGTCTCGCAGCATCGCGATCTTATCTCAGGGGTGGCTAGTTGTAAATCCTATCGGAATAGCTGAGCCTACGGTTGGGTGGAAACGAGCACCCCTCTCAGCAATTGCACTCACTTCTGGTGTTATTTCTGATAAGTGTTTTACATCTTGCATCTTGAAATTCATATGTTGACATATATGCTCATAAACTGTGAAATTGTGAATGATTGCAGTATAAGACTGTCTGTGCAGTGTTTTGATAAGAAAGGGTAGATGTATGCTTGTAACAGAAAAGCCATGCATGACTTATGTTGATAGATAAATTTAATTATGCATAAGTTGAACCAAGTTAGACTTCTAGACCATTCTCGAGAATTTGTTTCCCCTTATCTGTGTCCAGGAACGCCCCGGAATAGATCTCTCCATAGAGACACCCTTCTTGGAAAAGTTTACCAAGAACCTGGAAAAAGGACTTGAATGCACAAGTCTTAGCAACCCTGTACGAGAAAGAATGATCCTCTTGAAATCTTGAAGTAGCAGTGTAGGGATAAGTATCGATTGACAGACGAGATCCCATCGGAAGATCCACAATCATTCACGACCGTTAGATTGGCAGAAGAAACAAGGGCGTTACATGCCTTGCCCCTTTTCTTTTATCTTCGTGAGTAGCGAGGAAATCGAGACCGCAGATCCCCAAGGTCTGTGGGAGTATCTGGACCGTTGGTTTTTCCATGTCTAGAGAGCAGTGGGAGAGTGCATGGCGTAGAACAGATCTGAGCCATCAGATCTTAGCTAGAAAACCCAATAGCCGTTGGATCTGTTAGGAGATGCAGGAGGGTTAAGCCCTCGTGAACATGGGCGAAAGTCCCAAGAGAGGAGTCGATACATGGTGTGGGATAGATCTGAGTCGTTAGATCTTAGCTAGAAAACCCGACAGTCGTTGGATCTGCTAGGAGATGCATGAGGGTTAAGCCCTCGTGAACAAGGGTGAAAGTCCTGAGAGAGGAGTCGATATCGAGGATTCGGAGTTCGAGATTCCGGGAGTCCTGATGACAAGAGATCGGGACACTCCATGGTGAAAGTCTCGATATAGATCTGGATCATCCATCCATGAAGGACACGTGGCAGAGATTGAGAGTCCATCGGTATTTCAGATACAGGGGATTTGAGTTGACAAAGGATTTGCGTCACTAGGGGTCGCAAGTCACGAAATCGCGAAACAACGAGGACCGTCCATCTGAGGGAGGATACGTGGCAGTAATCCAGGATCTCGGGAGAATCCCGAAAGAAAGATCCCATCGGGATTTTGTAAATTGGGAGTTCAGGAGTCCCGTTGACAAGAGGTCGGACTCTCGTGATTGATAAGTCCCGAAACTTCGACTGGTGAACTCCCAAAATGTTAGCATATGTTTAAGTCTCGATGAACGGACGAGATCCTCTCGGAGGGTCCAAGGATCGTAACAACCGTTGGAGGTGGGGAAGAAACGTGGATGATAGTTCCTCGACCCCTCTCCGCCTTTGCAAGCAGTGCATGAACATGATTCCTTCAGAGGATCCCAGGGTCTGTAATGACTGTTAGATTTGAGGAAGAGATGTAGGCATTAATGCCACGACCCCTTTTTCCCTTGCAAGAGATGAAGGAATCGGGACCGTAGACCCCATGGTCCATAGAAGTACCTGGACCGTCCATCTATAGAGCACACGTGGCTGCTCGTAGGTGCTTCGACGTTTCGTCACCCGGGAAAACAAAGGGCAAGAACCCTTGTCTTCGCGAGTCGTGAAATCCCGATCACCGAAACCCCAAAATGGCGTGAGGTGTGAATGAGATTTAGCAAAGACGGGATTTGATCATGACCGTTGATCATCCCAAAAATATCACAACCATTGATCTTGGTTGAAGGTCGCCGCCGTCCATCGAAGGGATACATGGCTGTCATTCGACGTTTCGGCGTTTCGGCATCCGGGAAAACAAAGGGGCAAGAAACCTTGCCTTCACAAATCACGAAATCCCGATACCCGAAATCCCGACGTGCTTGGTAATAGAAAAGAGAATCCCTGAAGGAATCTAGACCGTCCATCAAAGGAGACGTGCGGTGAGCGGTCAAAGTTCAGGGAAAAGTCCCGAAATCCTGTGGATCGTTGGATCCACACTCTTAAGAGCCATCAATCTCTTACACAAATTCCCATAGCGAAATTCGAGGATTTGAATGACAAAGAATCTTGGAGTCGTTGCATTTCGAACTCTTGAATACCGAAACCTTGGAAGGATCCATACCATTGAATTAGGGGAGGCTTACGGCCATCGATCTCCCTTTGGAGGGAAACTTGCCATTCGCTAGCCCTGTCGGGGTTCGACATTTCGCTGTTTCGAGCTTCAGGGTTTGCAGAGTCGAAAGACTCGACATTCTGGTAGCACTGAGTTGCGAAGTGAAAAGAGACGTCGTACTGGTTCGGTTCGTAGTCATGACCCACAACCACATGGAGGTGAACATATGAGGAACTAGTGGATGCTAGGCCCCCCTGTGAGTAATTCGGGGATTCTGATCCTCGAGAAATCGACAAAAAATTCGATTTCCGTAGTGGGTATGTGACAAATTGGTATCAGATCATGGTTACAACACTCGACCTACTTGGGCTCATGAACGAGTTGCGCAGAAGCTCCGTTCGGAACACTCTTAAAAAGAGTAATCCTCTATCTTAACCCTCTTAATTCAAAATGGTCAAAGTCCGAAATGAAAACCTGACTGTGTATGCATGTGAAAAAAATATAAATTTTTGCACGGGTTATAAAAATGTATCTAACTATTGACTAACAACCAACGTTTGTCTTTGCACACAAGTGGAAGATCAACCGCGGGAAATTATCAACACATAGTATGGTGACTCACCATGAAGTTGGAGAGGGCTCCCACAATAGAGACAAAGATTTTGATGAAAGAAGGGCAGTAAGGACCCCTCCAGAACTAGCCAAGACTGTGAGGAGTTTCATGGTCGAATTACAAAGCTGCAAGGCTAATAATGAAAGGATGATGAAAGAACAAGAAAAACAAACAGAAATTAACGCAGTTTTACTGCAGAGTTTACCCGATCTACAAAGACAAATGCAGCATGAAACTGAAACTCAGAAACATGGTCTTATCAGTGGCCACACTGAGAGGAGAACCTCGAAAAAGTTCCACCCCAGAGGTAAAGGACAAGTGTCGGATGATTCCTCTGAGAAGGAAGCTGGCGATTCAGAGGGCTCTTCTAGCAATAGAACCAGTTCCTATCCCCGAAGAAAACAGAAGAAGCAAAAGTCTTTCAAAGGTCAAAAATTTGAAGAATTCATAAAGGCCAAACCGCCCTCCTTCGACGGTGAAATAAAGAAGGGAGAGGAAGTAGAGGCCTGGCTACTTGGACTAAAGAAGTATTTCAGAGTCCATGACTTTTTAGAAAATATGAAGGCCCGAGTGGCCACCTTCAACTTGAATGGAAAAGCTTCCATTTGGTGGGAAGACCTTAAGAATGTGAAAGGGGTTCGCGAAGAGGACCTATCTTGGAAACAATTTGAGAAGTACTTTCGGAAGAAGTATATGTCGAAAAAATATTTTGACGAAGAGACTAAAGAGTTTTATGAACTCAAACCGGGACAACTTACTATAGAAGAATATGTTAACATATTCCTCGACTTGTTGAGGTATGTACCTTATATAAAACCAGAAAAGGCAAAGGTGCAATGCTTCATTAGTGGGATACCCAAGGAATATTAGAACATAATTGAATTTGATGAGCCAAAGACCCTAGAAGGAACCATTCGAAAGGCAACCTATTGTCATGAACAATTTGGGCATCGAGCAGAACCTCGTGAAGGATGGAAACCGAAGAATAGTTCAAGATTTCAGAAAAAGGGGATCAAATCCCCAGGATTTAAGAACTACAAGAAGAACCCAAGAATGAACTTTCCAGCCCGGAGTGTACACCAGCAAAACTTTCCCTCATCGGGCGGAAATAAAACTTCTGGACCTATACCAATGAAGGTGGATAACACCAAGAGAGAACCTCTGAAATGTTGGGGTTGCAGAGAGGAACATTTCCTGAGAGACTGTCCACACCGACAACATAATAGTCAGAGGATTTATAATATCAAGGAAACTACTACCGTCAATGATGTGGCCAAGAGTGTGCCAAAAATTTATGTAGCCTTGGATAATAACCAAGCTGACCATTAAGCTTTAGTAGTAAAAATAGAAGGTATGATTTTCAACCATCTAGTGTCTGTTTTGATTGACCTTGGTTCAAATTTGAGATATCTAGCCCCTAAAGTTGTTGATAAGTGTAAATTACAGCCACAAAAACATACCAAGCCATGGTTGGTACAGTTATCCACTGGCACCAAAAGGAAGATAACAGAGGTTATACCAGCCTGCCAATTAATGTTGGGTGAATTCCCCACCCAAGAAACGCTTAACATATTACCCATGGGATCATACGATCTGTTGATCGGTATGGACTGGCTAGCCACCCATAAAGCCAGACTGGACTGTTACCATAAAACCTTAGAGTGTGTAAGTAGAGAAGGGAGAAGAATAACCCTTCAAGGGATCCGAAAACCTGTCTCAGTGAGACAAATATCAGCTCTGCAAATGAGAAAGTATTGCTGAAAGGGATGTCCCCTATATGCAATATAGGTGTTGAAAATAATCAAAGGTGATAAACCAAGCCTTGACGATCACCCTATCCTGAGAGAATACAGAGATGTTTTTTCGGAAGAGGTACCGGGTCTACCTCCGAGGAGGGACATAGACTTCTCGATAGAACTTGCACCAGGAGCGGTGCGAGTGTCTAGGACACCCTACCGAATGAGCACACCCGAGTTGGTTGAACTCAAATTTCAATTAAAAATAAATGATGGATAAAGGCTATATTCAACCTAACGTGTCTCCATGGGGAGCACCAGTCCTATTTGTGAAAAAGAAGGACGACACCCTTAGACTGTGTATAGATTATAGACAACTCAATAAGGTAACCATAAAGAACAAGTACCCTTTGCCCAGGATCGATGATCTGTTCGATCAAT
>ML797209.1:108989-146768 GCA_009831015.1 Picea engelmannii | reverse complement strand
AAAGGTTGTGGAAGGCACCTAGAATGGTAGCGTTAACTTCCAATGAAAACAATATCGCATTTGGACTTCACTGGCCCGGAGAACCAAGAGCAGCTCGCTGGCCCTGAATTAAATGTCTCGCAAGCTGGTAGGTAGATGGATCCTTAGGAATTAATGAGGGATGGGGGGGTGAATCGCCCATCTGTAGAGCCATCAGGCCTGACCAATGCGAGCAAAATTGTGCCACACACAACCTCACAAGAGGATAAGGCATGAGGGAGAAGTGATTGGGGGAAGACGTGAGGGGAGGAAGATAACTCTGGAGATAGGCAGAGTGAGTGATAGCAGAGAAGGGGGAGAGTAACCCTCGTTCTCAGTCACTAGAAAACCATGACACAGTCTCATAGTATCGTGGTCTCAGCTCGGGGGTGGCTAGTTGTAAATCCTATTGGAATAGCTGAGCCTACGATTGGGTGGAAACGAGCACCCCTCTCAGCAGTTGCACTCACTTCTGGTGTTATTTCTGATAAGTGTTTTACATCTTGCATCTTGAAATTCATATGCTGACATATATGCTCATAAACTGTGAAATTGTGAATGATTACAGTATAAGACTGTCTGTGCAATGTTTTGATAAGAAAGGGTAGATGTATGCTTGTAATAGAAAAACCACACATGAATTATGTTGATAGATAAATTTAATTATGTGTAATTTGAACCAAGTTAGACTTCCAGACCATTCTCAGGAATTTGTTTCCCCTTATCTGTCTCCATGAATGCCCTGGAATAGATCTCTCCACAAAGACACCCTTCTTGGAAAAGTTTACCAAGAACCTGGAAAAAGGACTTGAATGCGCAAGTCTTAGCAACCCTGTACGAGGAAGAATGATCCTCTTGAAATCCCGAAGTAGTAGCGTAGGGATGAGTATCGATCGATGGATGAGATCCCATCAGAAGATCTGTGGTCATTCACGACCGTTAGATTGGCGAAAGAAACAAGGGCGTTACATGCCTTGCCCCTTTTCTTTTATCTTCGTGAGTAGCGAGGAAATCGGGACCGCAGATCCCCAAGGTCTGTGGGAGTATCTGGACCGTTGGTTTTTCCACGTCTAGAGAGCAGTGGGAGAGTGCACGGCGTAGGACAGATCTGAGCTGTCGGATCTTAGCTAGAAAACTCGATAGTCGTTGGATTTGTTAGGAGATGCAGGAGGGTTAAGCCCTCGTGAACAGGAGCGAAAGTCTCGAGAGAGGAGTCGGTACATGAAGTGGGATAGATCTGAGTCGTCATATCTTAGCTAGAAAAACCGACAGCCGTTGGATCTGCTGGGAGATGCATGAGGGTTAAGCCCTTGTGAACAAGGGCGAAAGTCCCGAGAGAGGAGTCGATATCGGGGATTCGAAGTTTGGGATTCTGGGAGTCCTGATGACAAGAGATTGGGACACTCCATGGTGAAAGTCTCGATATAGATCTGGACCATCCATCCATGAAGGACATGTGGCAGAGATCGAGAGTCCATTGGTATTTTGGATACTGGGGATTCGGGTTGACAAAGGATTTGCGTCACTAGGGGTCACAAGTCGCGAAATCGCGAAACAACGAGGACTGCCCATCTGAGGGAGGATACGTGGTAGTAATCCAAGATCTCAGGAGAATCTCGAAAGAAATATCCCATTGGGATTTCTCAAATCGGGAGTTTAGGAGTCCCATTGACAAGAGGTTGTACTCTCGTGATTGATAAGTCCCGAAACTTCGACTGGTGAACTCGCAAAATGTTAGCATATGTTTAAGTCTCGATGAACGAATGAGATCCTCTTGGAGGGTCCAAGGTCTGTAACAACCGTTGGAGGTGGGGAAGGAACATGGATGAAAGTTCCTCGACCCCTCTCCGCCTTTGAAAGAAATGCACGAACATGATTCCTTCGGAGGATCCCAGGGTCTGTAATGACCGTTAGATTTGAGGAAGAGATGCAGGCATTAATCCCACGACCCCTTTTTCCCTTGCAAGAGATGAAGGAATCAGGACCGTAGACCAAATGGTCCATGGAAGTACCTGGACCGTCCATCTATAGATCACATGTGGTTGCTGGTAGGCGCTTCGGTGTTTCGGCACCCGGGAAACCAAAGGGCAAGAACCCTTGTCTTCGCGAGTCGCGAAATCCTGATCACTGAAAACCCGAAATGGCGTGAGGTGTGAATGAAATTTAGGAAAGCCAGGATTTGATTGTGACCATTGATCATCCCAAAAAGATCACAATCGTTGATCTTGGCTAAAGGTCGTCGTCATCCATCAAAGGGACACGTGGCTTCTGGTCGACATTTCGGCATTCGAGAAAACAAAGGGGCAAGAAACCTTGCCTTCGCAAATCTCGAAATCTCGATACCTGAAATCCCGACGTGCTTGGTAATATAAAAGAGAAGTCCCGAAGGAAGATAGATTGTCCATCAAAGGAGATGCGCGGTGAGCGGTCAGATTTCAAGTAAAAGTCCCAAAATCCCGTGGACCGTTGGATCCACACTCTTAAGAGCCGTCAATCTCTTACATGAATTCCCATAACGAAATTCAGGGATTTGAATGACAAAGAATCTTGGAGTCGTTGCATTTCGAACTCCCGAATACCGAAACCCCGGAAGGATCCATACCATTGAATCAGGGGAGGCTTACAGCCATCGATCTCCCTTTGGAGGGAAACTTGCCATTCGCTAGCCCTGTCGAGGTTCGACGTTTTGTTGTTTTGAGCTTCGGGGTTTGCAGAGTCGAAAGACTCAACGTTCTGGTAGCACTGAGTTGCGAAGTGTGAAGAGATGCCATACTGGTTCGGCCTGTAGTCGTGACCCACAACCACATGGAGGTGAACATATGAGGAACTAGCGGATGCTAGGCCCCCCCATGAGTAATTCGCGGATTCTGATCCTCGAGAAATCGATGAAAAATTCGATTTTCGTAGTGGGTATGTGACAACATGGAACAATGCAATAGTCGTGTAACATAATTGAGATATATGAACATGTCAAAGTAAAAAACAAAACTAGATATGGAGAACGACACCATTGCCTTGTTGTTGTCTGACTCTCCATATTTTATATGGAGAATGTGTTGGGATCCAAATTTTCTCGCGAGTGTGACAGCTGCACCAATGGTTTCGATTGGGTAAGTGTGGTCGCTCTATGCAAGTTGGCTGATTTTTGTGTCCGTTACGAAACGATATTATGAACAAATCGCGGGATTTTTTTCCACAATACTTGTTTCATTCAGCGATATAATTTGATCACAACCACCATGGTCATATACTGTTTTCAACAATATATTAAAATTTGTAATGGATATCCCATTACCCGACAAGATATTTTTTGCATGTTTCTAGACAAGTTGTGTAGGGATAGTCAATGTGATTGTCATCATGGCTTCATTGTCTATTATGTCAGCATGCCCAATGCATCTAGTTTTGTTTGCCTTGTCTAAGTAGGTGTTATACATGACCATTATGTCCTCAACGAACACTTGTCTAGTTCGACGGTTGTTCAAGCCTTCTATCGATAGTATATTGGGTGTTCTAAGTTTGGACATGGTGACATTTTTTGAAAAGAAAAAGTAATGTGAATGGCACTCTGCATCATTTTTTTGTTTTCTTTTTTTTTGGCATAAATATACAAGTAGACACACAACTTGGATGAAGTAGTTAGGTCAGAGTTTTGTAACCATACTTCTTACTCTCCAGAGCAAGCACTATGTTGGGTGTTTCACTTGCACTCGTCGATACTTCTTGTGAACTGCAAAGCATGTGTTGCAGATGACATCAACATATTTATCATAGCATAGATGAATAAATAGCTCGGAATATTTTTTTGGTAAACATTGCAAGAGCACAATGTATGAATCTTTACCTTTGCCTTATCGTTATGTTGATGTTTGCGATGATTGGCTACTCATGCCCATGTCACTCGTCCAACTTTTTTTGATGCAAGCATGTGTACATGAACATCATAACAACTAAATAAGCATATGCATTGTATATTGTTCATAATTGTTTTGGATGTCACATACAGGCTTGAAGGAGATGGAATATGAAATAGGGTGTCAATGTTGATTTTTCAATAAGCTAGGTTAAGCATGTAGTTCATTTCAATTTTGCATTTGTCTTAACCATAAACAATAATGTTGCAGAAACCAAGATCACACGAAGAAACACCATGAACAAGAACACAAGAAGTATCCCGGGAAACCCTTCTCAACAAGGGAAGAAAACCCAGCCAAATCCTTTGCTATATTCTTCAAGAGAAAGACCTTAATCACCAATAAGACTTAGCACACAAGAGGGTGCTCAAACCCTAGAAGACTAGAGCCCAAGAGAGGTGCACACTTTTCCCAAGAAGATGAAATTACTAAAATTTCCAAACTCATGTGAAAGATATGATTCCTCAATGGGGAATTTACCTTTACTTATACTAAACTGAACTTGTCAACAATAGTGTCTATTGGCACAACAGGGCCGACCTCAATATCTTATAATATAATTAATATTAACCAGATTAATCATCTTTTACATTAATTACTAGTCACATTAATGTGGGGCCAACCTATACCCTTTACATTACAATTAGGGTTACAGGAAAGTCTGACTCTTGAACAATATAGCAAGGGATCTTATACACCCACTAGTGCTCATCCACTAGGGGCACATCCATAGAGATGTCCATAAATTTGGCTCACTGCATTACATAGAAGAACCACTTCTTCACTAGTGCTTAGCCACTAGGATCACCTGCACTTGTGCTCGTCCACAGGCACGTCCACTCAACGGATCTTCTTTCCCATTGCATTACACAGGAGAGTCATTTGAAGTTTCTCGTCAAATCTTCTGCTCAGAGGAGGCTAACACATCATCTTCATTTTTGTTCACAAGATGATGCACCTAGAACTTTGGGATTTCACATGTTCACCTCATGCTCAGCCACAGGCACATCCAACTCTATAGATCACCTTTCTCACTATGTTACACATGAGAATCATCTGGAGTTCTTATCAAGTCTCTGTAAGGAGTAGGCCATCTCTACGTTCCATCTCTGTCTCATATAGGAACCACACACCCCTCTCAAGGGTTTTCTCTCAGGTTTGTAAGCTAGAGAAAGTCTCATATAGCTGCAATGATCAACATATCTCAGGTTTGTAAGTTGGAGAATGTCTCACATAAATGTAATCATCAACACCCCCTCTCAACTAGGGAGGCATTTTCCACCAGGCCAAGTCTCTCAAGGAAATACTCGAACTTTGTCTTGGAAAGTGGTTTGGTGAAGATATCTACAATTTGTTCATGGGTAGAGAGATATTGCACATGTACTATCTTCCTTTGCACCATATCTCCGATATAGTGATACTTTATTTCAATGTGTTTTGATTTGTCATGAAACAACGGGTTCTCAGAGATCTTTACACAACTCTGGTTATCACAATGAATAGTGGTAGGATCCATCTCATGATCGAACAAGTCAGTCAGAAGTTTTCAAAGCCATACTGCTTCATGGTTTGCCACACTCAATGCAATGTACTCTGCTTATGCGATGCTTAATGAGACAGAGCTTTGTTTTCTGCTACACCAGGAAACCATAACAGAACCTAAGGTGAAGAAACAACTGAAGGTGATTTTTTTGTCTACTGCGCTTCCTGCCCAATCTGCATCAACATATCCTTGTAGGCTCAAGTCCACACTGGAGGTGTATCTCAGGCCATAACCAATTGTGCCTCGTAAGTATCTCAATACATGTTTTGCAGCTATCTAGTGTGTCTGTTTTGGTTGACACATAAATTGGCTAAGTACATTTATTGCATAACAAAGCCCGATTTGGTGTTAACCAAATACATCAGAGATCCAATCAATTATTGGTATAAGTGTGGATCTACATCCCCTGAATCAATATCACTCATTTTCTTCATATCCATTACCATTGGAGTGGGCATGGATTTGCATTCTATCATACTGAACTTTTTCAGTATCTCCATAGTATATTTTCCTTGACTTAGGAAAATCTCATCTGTTCTCTGCCATATTTCTAGTCCCAAGAAGTAGTTCATCAAGCCCAAATCCTTTGTTTCAAATTTAGCAGTTAATGCTTGTTTGCATTCAACAATGAGTCTCTCTGAAATGGTGAGGAAAAGGTCATCCAAATATAAGACCAAAATCAAACACTTATTGCCATCAATGTGATAATATGAGTTTGGATCAACATCACTTTTGTTGAAGCCAAACTCATAAAAAATCCATTAATTTTCTCGTACCAAGCATGTGGTGCTTGCTTTAGACCAGATAGGGATTTCTTCAGCCTGCATACATGAGATTTTTCGTTGTGTACAATAGAACCTTTTGGCTACTCAATATAAACTTCTTCCTCATTTTCACCATTGAGAAAGTTCGTCTTTACATCCATCCGATGTAGCTTCCAACCCATGGAAGCAACTAGTGCAATGATAGATCAGATGGAGGTATATCAGGCTATTGGTGCAAAATCTCGTCATAGTCAAATCCCTCTATTTGTGAAAACCTCTGTCCACAAATCTTTCTTTGTATTTTTCAATGCTTCCATCAGCAACATGCTTGATTTTATAAATCCATTTGGAAGTCAGTATGGACTTTCCCTCTAGTCTTTGAACAACATCCCATACATCATTTTTTAATATAGATTGGTATTCTTCAGTCATGGAATCTTGCCATACTTGTTTGCCTGAAGCTTCTCCATGACAAGATGGCTCTGAGTCAATAATGTGGGTCATGGCCAAAAGGTAGCTTGAGAATCTCTTTGGTCTCTTGCTTTCTCTGGTTGTTCCTTGTGGGGCTTTATGCCCTTCTTCTTCTTGTAGAGTTTGTCAAGCCCAAGCATACCTTTTATGTCCAACTGTAATGTCTATGGGTATGTTTCTTGGAGAAACTAAATCTGTTGGAGCAACTGGATCAACTGGAGCTATTGGATCATCTGGAATAATATATGTCTCCCTATGAAGTGCTGAAGGAGGAGAAGGTATTGTTTCACTATCAATTTCCATCTGAGCTTCTCTGGATTTCTGAAAGGATACTTCTTCTTCAAAAGTAACATATCTACTTACTTCAATTTGTCTTTGACCTGGAATGTAGATTCAATATGCTTTTGACGATTCAATATATCCTACAAATGTGCCCTTTCTTCCTGGAGGTTCTAGTTTGGATCTCTTTTCTTTGGGTACATGAAGATATATTGGACATCCAAATATTCTGAAGTGTCTGATCTCAGGCTTCACTTTGGTGAAGGCTTCTTCTGGAGTAATGTTCTTCAAGATCTGATGAGGACTTCAGTTTTGAACATATACTGTTGTCATACATGCTTCTGACCATAGAGTCATAGGTAGACTCTCATCATGTATCATTGCTTTAGTTTCCTCAATGATAGTTCTGTTTTTCCTTTTAGCAACCCCATTTTGTTGAGGGTTGTAAGGCACTGTGAACTCCCTCTTGATTCATACTTCAATACAAAAACTATTGAATTCTTTTGAGGTGTATTCTCCTCCATTATCTGATCTTAATATTTTGATTTTTCTTCCGGTCTAGTTATCAATCTAAGCTTTGAATTCTTGAAACTTTGCAAGGACTCCATCCTTGTTCTTTAGAAAGTAAATCCAATTTTTCTTGGAGTGATCATCTATGAAGAGTACATAGTATAAGTACCCATTTCGAGATGCAACAGTCATTGGCCCACATAAGTCTGAATGTATCAAGTCCAAGATTTCCTTAGATCTATTGTCAGTGCTTGGAAAGGATCCTTTAACATTTTTTCCAAGGGCAAAACCTTTGCAAACACCTTTATGTCGAATCTGTATCTCTGGTAGACCTGTTACCATTTTCCCTAGAGCTGGAAAAGCTCTATAATGAATGTGAGCAAGTCTTTTATGCCATAACTCACTCAAGCTGATAGTGTCATGTGATAAGGCTTGGATTGGTTTGATGGTCAATCTATACAAGCTGTTTTCTCGAACACCAATTGCCTTGGAATAAATTTAATGAGAGTCTTTGTGCCATGCAAGATCTCTTTCTTTTGAGAAAGTAATCTTGTAGCATTTGTCTTCCAAGGTAGAAATAGAGACAAGGTTTCTCTTCATTCTGGGTACATATAATACTTCTTCTAATTTAAGCTGCATATTTGAATCTAGTTGGAAGCTAGAAGTTCCAACTCCTCTCACCTTATATCTGGCATCATCTCCAAGGACAACATGTAGATGTGTCTCTTTCTCAACGAAATGTGTTAGATGATTTCTAAGATCGGTCATGTGCCTGGAGGCACCACTATCAATTAACCAAGTATTATCATTGGTAGGGACCATACTTGAGCATGCTGAGATGTTGTTGTCTTCATTTCTTTGAGGTATTGTCTTCCTGGAACTGATTTTTCTTGAATCATCAAGCTTGCCTCCCATCATGATTTTGCCCATTTTTAGATTCTTCACAAACCCTTGTCAACCAGGCTAGAAAATCTAACGGCTAGGTTAGTCTAGCACTTTTAGGTTTTGTTGGACTTATGAATACCAAAAATAAGCCTTGAGAAATATAATAGCTCTATTAAGAAGAAGAGCTTCTTCAAAGAGTTGCAGAAACACGATTATGAAATTTTCTGCAGAAATTGGTGAAACCCTAGGGCCAAAAAGTCAAAATGCTCGAAAATGCAATCTGAGACTTGTTGGAGGTGTGCCAAAGGAGGCCATACTCACTTATGTCCTTTTTAACCCCAACGTCCAAGTTTTAAGTGCTGAAAAAACTCAAAGAAGAAGGTCGTACGGATTTTCTGGAAACCCTAGGAGGGCCATACGATTTCTGCAGAAGTGAGAGAGGATTTGAAATGTTTGTGCAATGGGATCTTCAAGACCTATGCTATGATTCCATGTTGATTTTTCAATAAGCTAGGTTCAACATGTATTTCATTTCAATTTTTCATTTGTCTTAACCATAAATAATAATGTTGCAGCAACCAAGATCACAAGAAGAAACACCATGAGAAGAACACAAGAAGTATCCTAGGAAACCCTTCTCAACAAGGAAAGAAAACCTATCCAAATCCTTTGCTATATTCTTCAAGATAAAGACCTTCACCACCAATAAGACTTATCACACAAGACGTTGCTCAAACCCTAGAAGACTAGTGCCCAAGAGAGGTGCACACTTTTCCCAAGAAGATGTACTTGCTGAAATTTCCAAACTCATGTGAAAGATATGATTCCTCAATGTTGAATTTACCTTTACTTACACTAAACTGAACCTATCAATAGAAGTGTCTATTGGCACAATAGGGCCTACCTCACTAGCTTATAATATAATTAATATTAACCAGATTAATTATCTTTTACATTAATTACTAGTCACATTAAGGTGGGGTAGACCTATACCCTTTACATTACAATTAGGGTTACAGGCAGGTCTGACTCTTGAATAATATAGCAAGGGATATTATACACCCACTAGTGCTCATCCATGAGGAGAGAATCCACAGGGATGTCCATAACTCTGGCTCACCGCATTACACAGAAGAACCACTTCTTCACTAGTGCTTAACCACTAGGATCATGTTCACCTATGCTCGTCCACCAACACGTCCACTCAATAGATCTTCTTTCCCACTGCATTACATAGTAGAGTCATCTGGAGTGCCTCGTCAACTCTTCTACTCAGAGAAGGCTAATACATCATCTTCATTTTTGTTCACATGATAATGCACCCAACACTTTGGGATTTCACACGTTCACCTTGTGCTCATCCATAGGCACGTCCAACTCTACAAATCACCTTTCTCACTGGGTTACACAGGAGAATCATCTGAAGTTCTTCTCAACTCTTTGTAAGGAGGAGATCATCTCTACATTCCAACTACATCTCAGATAAGAACCACACACCCCTCTCAGGGGTTTTCTCGCATAGTTGTAATTATCAACACTCCCTCTCAGCTAGGGAGGAATTTTCCACCAGGCCAAGTCTCTCACGAAAATACTTGAACTTTGTCTTGGCAAGTGGTTTGGTGAATATATCTGCGATTTTTTCATGGGTAGGGAGATATTGCACGTGTACTGTCTTCCTCTACACCATGTCTCTAATATAGTGATACTTTATTTCAATGTGTTTCGATCTGTCATGAAACAACGGGTTCTCAGAGAGCTTTACAAAGGTTTGGTTATCACAATGAATAGTGGTAGGATCCATCTCATGATTCAACAAGTTAGTCAGAAGTTTTCGAAGCCATATTACTTCAGGGACTGCTACACTCAATGCAATGTACTCTGCTTCTACGATGCTTAATGCCACAGAGCTTTGTTTTCTGCTACATCGGGAAACTATAGAAGAACCACTTCTTCACTAGTGCTCAGCCACTAGGATCATGTTCACCTGTGCTTGTCCACAGGCACGTCCACTCAACAAATCTTCTTTCCCACTGCATTACACAAGAAAGTCATCTGGATTTTCTCGTCAACTCTTCTACTCAGAGGAGGCTAATACACCATCTTCATTTCTGTTCACATGACGATGCACCCAACACTTTGGGATTTCACACGTTCACCTTGTTCTCAGCCACATGCACGTCCAACTCTGTAGATCACCTTTCTCACTACACTACATAGGAGAATCATCTCGAGTTCTTCTCAACTCTCTACAAGGAGGAGGTCATCTCTACGTTCCAGCTCTGTCTCAGATAGGAACCACACACCCCTCTTAGGGGTTTTCTCTTAGGTTTGTAAGCTGGAGAAAGTCTTGTATAGCTGCAATGATCAAAATCTCTCAGGTTTGTAAGTTGGAGAATGTCTCACATAGCTGCAATCATCAACAGTCAAGGGATACTCATGAAACATGAGGACTCGACGATCAAATTGTATGCCTTGGAAATTTTGACTGCAAAAATGTGTAACACTGAACAAGGCATGAAGGGAAGTTGTTTGCAGGTCACAGAAGAATAAAAGCGCAATATTGAGCCCACCATCCCGGGAGTCTGACTGTCAATTTTTATATCTCGGAACTCAGGGTGTTGTTTGGAGGACACGGAACAATAGAAGCACAATTTTGAACCCACCGGCCTGGGAACTTGCGATCGAAAAAGTGGCTAAGTATGGAATGAGGAAGTCGTCGGTTGGACTCATGATATAGAAGCATGAGTATAAATGTGAACTCATGACTCTGCCAAACCACGCACCTAGACATTTTCGGAAAAACGACTAAGTAAAGCAGCGAAAAAGGGAAAGTAGAGGGGAAAAATAAAGGGGAATTCGATAAGTATAGAAGAGAGAAAAAAAGGGATAATAGAGAGTGAGAAAATAGAAAAGGGAAGGGAGATTTTTGGAAGTGGGAAGTCTCAACAAAGGCCCATTGTTTCCAAATTATCATTTTCTAGTCCAATATTTTATCCACCTATTCATTTTGTGTGTTTGATTTAATATCACAATTGGTATACCTTTTCGAAGATTGTACTTCAACTTCCTCTGTTGTGACATATAAGAGTTCATCCTCTTGTCCAACTAATTTGTTTCTTTCAATGTAACAATGCAAAAAATACAATGGACATGAGGGTAAGTTGGTATGTAGAAAGACATCTAAAAAAATAAATACAATTCTATTTATTTCAATGTAGAAGCACAAAAAATACAATTGACATGAAGATAAGTTATTATGTAGGAAGATAGGTAGTATCTGTATACAATAAATTAGGTGCAAAGCAATAGAACAAATATATAGACAATAAATGAAATACAAAACAATGGAATATGAAATAAAAGTAGAATCATGCACCTTTGTATCTTCTCTTCTACATTAGTGGTTAAGAGTCCTTCGTCTTCTCTAGTTATTCTATTTGTTTCAATGTGGGAACGCACAAGATACAATGAACATGAATGTAAATTGGTATTTAAGGGAAAACAAGTAATATGTACATACAATAAATGAGAATCAAAGGAATAGAATAAAAGATAGAGTTAGAAGCATGAACCTTTTTTTTTCTTGATCCATGGTTGTGCTTATATAGAATTTATCCTGGCCAAAATATATTACAAGCCAGAAAATATTAAGAAGTTGGATGGTCCTTGCTGAATGATTTGGTTTTGTGCAACAAAGTATCCAGATATGGTTTGAGACATGGAAATATATTTTTGTAATATGTTTGATGTATATTTCATAATTCAAGTACAAGACAAATTGTATCATGGCCAAACCAGTTTGTGTATAAGATAAAGAGGTTGTATTGTGATATGGGCACATTTCACCATATATGGTCAATAAGTGTGTTTTGTACATGTTTTATCTTAACCAAAAGAAAGTGGAGATTGTAATTGCACATGTAGTTTTCCAATTCTTTTGTTATGGCACTATTTTGTAGCATGTCAACACTAAAGTCTCCTAGAATGATAATGGTTTCGTCCAAATGTAATTGGTGTAATGCATTTGAAAAAACATTCATTATGTTAGCAATGTTTCACGCGGAGCGGCATAGAGATTGAACATTTCAATTTCCAATCCATGGAAAACTATTCTTGATAGCACCATCTCAAAATCTTTTTCTTCTACAAGAACATTTTGCAAAGGCACGTAGGTATGGTTCAAAGTTTGGAGAAAAAAATTGGAGCAAAATTTAAGAGTAGGAGGGAAAGATATGCCAATTTTGTTGCAGCTTAGCCACAGTTATACCATACCTAGCCCTTCTACACCTACTTGCAATTTTCTTCTACAAGAACATCATGCAAAGGCAACAAGCTTGACATCATATTTTTCATGCGAAAAACACAGGTTTGATTCCCGTGCGGGATAGGTAGGTACTCATTTCTAGGAAAGCTAGGAATATCATCGAGGGCAAGGTGCGAAGGCTAAAGAATTCCTTATTCAATAGAGGCATTATATTTCCACTTCGTCACATACGACGAAGGACCGAGATTTGTAATGCTAGAAAAAATGACAGCCGAAGTTGTGAAGACGACATTGGCATGCACATGGTGCAGAGCCTGGGGAAAAAATTGGAGGAAAATTTAAGAGCAGAAGAAAAATATATGCCAACCTCTATGGAAAGTCTGTAGGATAAGAATGATGAATAAATAATTAAACATTCTTACTTGCAAAATGGAAACAATGAACAATAAACAAAGAATATGAATGAAAGTATGGTATTGAAACTTGCTCGTCAATGATGAACAACAGAACCTCAGGCCCATTTGCGGGTGCAGGACTTGAAACCTGCAAAGTGAAAAAAGAAACCCCAATTTCCGGTGAAGGACCCCGACCTTGCAAAGTCGAAGCAAACAAAAACAAGCAACACGCAATAAACCAGTGAGCAAGTATGAACAGGTCCAACTGCAGGTGTAGGACCTCAACCCTACAAAATTGAACCAAAGAATAAGAAGTAAAAACCAACGAACCAGTGAACAAGCAACAACCAATGAACTAATAAAGAATATATGTATCTTCAATGATGACTAAATTGCATTCCAAGAATAGAAGAAATATGAAACATATCATGACCATGTGAGTGGAAATACTTAAACATTCTTACTTGCAAATTGTAAACAACAAACAAC
The DNA here is from genome assembly GCA_009831015.1 of Picea engelmannii. Classification (NCBI taxonomy): domain Eukaryota; kingdom Viridiplantae; phylum Streptophyta; class Pinopsida; order Pinales; family Pinaceae; genus Picea; species Picea engelmannii. The sequence goes on along the minus strand of ML797209.1, from coordinate 133,236 downwards.
AAAGAGAGAATATGAATGAAATTATGGTATTGAAACTTACTTGTCAATAATGAACGACAGAATCGTAGGTCCAATTGTGGGTGCATGACTTGAACCCTGCAAAGTGAAAGAACAGCTCCAACTGCGGGTGCAGGATTCCAACCTTGCAAACTTGAAGGAAACAAAATCAAACAGCAAGCACCAACATGTCCAACTGTAGGTGCAAGACCTCAACCTTACAAAGTTGAACCAAACAACAAAAAGCAACAACTGACAAACCAACGAACCATCGAACAAGCAACAACCAGTGAACCAGTAAACAATATATGTATCTTCAATGGTGACTAAATTGCATTTCAAGCATAGAAGAAGTATGAAACATATGTTGGCTATGCGAGTGGCGGTGAATAATAATATTGTGCAAATTCACTGCAACATTGTATGGAAAAATTTGAGGAAAAATGTACTGTGACAGGCCTATTTAAGTAAACATTTAAGGTTGCCAGGCATGTTTAAGGGCCTCACGTTATGTAAACATTTAAGTTGTCATGCTTGTTTAAGGGCCTCGCGCTATGTAAACATTTAAGCTGTCAGACCTATTCAAGTACCTCAAAAAGAGTGTCAATGCTCAAAACTTTCGGTATGTAAATATTTCAATAAAAATAGAAATAATAAAAACATTAAAAAAGAGCGTCGATGCTCAAAACTTTCGGTATGTAAACATTTCAATACAAACAAAAAAATTAAAAAAGAGCATCGATGCTCAAAAATTTTGGCATGTAAACATTTCAACACAAACAAAAAAATTAAAAAAGAGCGTCAATGCTCAAAACTTTGGATATCTAAACATTTAAAACATTGGGAATAACAAAGCTCGCAATAAGACTTCAAATCTATTCTCCAATGAGATCATGACATATAAGGTTTTTTTTATTATATAAAAAATAATGTTTTTAGTTCTATAAGTCGAACAATAGAGATGATGTGAAAATTTATAGTCAAAGGGCATATTAATATGAAGTCAACGAATTATCGATCGCTATAGTCCCTCTACGCCTTTGGCAGGGACTAATAAATAATTATTAGTTTTCAATCTCATCACCTCTCCCAAAAATAAAGTTGTAAAAATATTTACCCGACAATAAACAATCCTAAAACCTGATGTCTATTTGGTCGAAAGGATCCGAGTCCCAACGACTTGTATTTATTTTTGATGTGTATTATGTTGTGCATTGAAAATACTCATATGCTCATAAAAACATAAATAGAATGTTATGGTGGTTGTGCTTTTAAATTCGGACTACCAAAACTCATTTCATAAAATCCACAACATAAGAAAATATAAATCACCATATGGGAGCAAATCCAGTGATGAACTATGCATCATAAAATAAATCACGAAAAAAGAATTTTAAAAATCATTTTTCAATTAGTTTAAGATAAAGGATAATTTGATTTCAATAATGGTCAGGTTGATTGCAAATGAACAAAAACTAAATCTGGGTAGCAATTTCAATCTAAACAATACATAGATGTGTTCGAATGAGACACAACCATATCTGGTTCAAGGCGTGTGTATGCCTTTTCCTATGACAACCTCCTTGAATGGGAATGGCGTTTTCATCAGAACATAATCCAGAGGATTGAAAGATTATATTTGATTTAGATGAAGGAGAAGTAATTTATTTAAAGTCAAGAAAAGATTATTGCAAAGGAAACTCAAAAACTAAATTAAATATAGATTCGACATAGATTTAACTAATAAGCAACTATATTTAATAAACATCCTTTATCACACGACACAACAACCATTGACAAGGATTTTTCATTTTGTGGTCGTATTTCAACTGTGAGCACCATGGAACAACCGGTCTTTGCTCTTTTGTTTCCTTCAAAAAGCTGTCCAACATCATGGCGTAGACTTTGGTGGTCTCATGGCCAAGATGTCGAAGCAACCAAATAAAACTGTAACTGCTCTCCTTTAGATCCCTTGTTTGGCTACTACCCAATATGCTTCTATGGCTCTTTCTAAACAGAGAACAATAGGTCTCGTGTTTATAGGGTGTGGACTTGGATTTAAAAATGACGGAAGATCTACAGAGTCTATGGAGATTACATTACCGATCCCGCATGACGTTGGACTACAAAGCAACAGGGAGAACAATTCATTACACCATTAAGAAGAAAATAGAAATGATCAATAACGGTTTGAAGGGAGAGTTTTTATTCTGAATTCTTACAGGAAAGAAATCATCACATGTTTCTAAATGGTAAGATATGGAAAACATAGAGACATTCTACGCCCATAAAGAAACGAATAGAAGGTTGAGCTTCCTGGCTAGAGGCATTGCCTAGCCGAGGTAAGTGTCATCCACGATGCAGAAGATAGGAACTACATTGGGTTGTTGATGGAGATTGTTGATGAGCTCCTTCACAAGCCTTCCATCTTACCCAACGACCGATAAAATTATTTGTTCATATTCTATCTTTTGAACTCATCGGGCATGCACTTAGGTATAGCCACCAGCCCTTGGGTATGAAATCAGGTATAGCCACCAAACCTCGGGTATAGTCACCAGCCGAATGTTGAGGTGCAATGCAAATCATAGAGGTGTTGGGGAAATTTTGATTTTGATCAAATCGTACCGAATGACTTATCCTCCCCTGACATTAGTTAATTAATGAATGTACATTCAACGTATCTTTTCTTTACAGGAGTAATAAAAACATTTAGAGGCATAGCAAAGAGATAAGGACAACAAAGAGATGAGATAGGTAAAGTGAGTGGAATTTGAAAAAAAATGGTTTGGATGAAACTTTAAACCATATTTATATTTAACAAGTAAATCACCAGTGACAAAATTTGCCTGTGAACTAGGACTATTCTTTTGACCACGAGGATAGCTATTTCCAGCGGAAACTGAATGTTCAGGGAAGAATCCAATGAATTCCATATGGGAAATGGAACCAATTTTAACGACTTCCACAACATAAACATGGAAAGAGAATTTTCATATAATACTCTAAATAGATTTGCAGTAACTCTTTGACTTTTACAAAGCTCATTGTACGTGTATATTCGATCTTCACTTTCAAATATTTTATATCCGATCTTCACTTTCAAATATATAAAGGCAATTGACTTTGAGATTGAAAGATATGGTGAAGGACTCTGGTTGCAGAATGTGGAAGCATTGAATGAAGAAATTACCATGGATAATCTCAATGAACGATTTCAAAGAATGGGTAGTACATGCACAGACAGTAAAGTCATCACTTGCAAAGGTAAAATGATTTTTTTTTCTTCCAAATTGAACATAGTTCCCATCTTCCATCTTGCATTATGTCATTTAACACGAGGACTGTCGATGCCTTGTATGCATGTTCTTTTAGATGGAATCATTTTTGGAAGGTCCACAATAACTAAATTTACTATAGAATTCATTTTGTGTCGGGCTTAGTTCATTTATTCACAGGTTAAGAGAATGGTACGTTCGATTGATGGATTTTGAGTCCTTCTATTTCTGGATCTATTTGTTTTTTTGGTGTGGAAGGATTTTTACATGTAGACAAAGATGGGTTTAGAAAAAATGTCAACCAGTTGACATGTTTTCTATAAAACCTATCCCTAAAATATGCCTTACGCATTACTATCATAACCCCTAAGTGGGGAAAGAAAACACCAAAGTGAGCTCAAGTTGTTTGAATAGTTGTTTTTTTTCTTCGTTGGGATGGAACATGAATATTTACTAGAGTTTTGGATGTGGTTGTTAACCATTGGAATGGAAAGGTTGTAAGCACCCCATAGGTTTTTTCAAGACGGTGAATCCCTTGATGCATTCAAAAATGCAATTTAGACAATAGAAATGGGTGATTTCTCCCAGATTTATGTCACCAAAATTACATGCTCCCCTCATAGTTGAAGCATGTTTAAATGTCTCTCCCCTCATAGTTGGAGCACCAATGATTGGGCTGCTGCATGGTGGATAGTCTCTCCCCTCTTTCTATGGGAAATTTAAAGTCTTCACATCATGAAGAATGTTGTGTGAAATATTTTTAGGAATTGGAGGAAAAATAGTATGTTTTGGTCATTATTTTCGACAATTACTATTTTTATGTGGAATTTTAAAGTAAATTTCTGAAGCATACGTTTTTCTTTCTATGGGAAATTTAAAGTAGAAGAACTTTGCTTGAATATTTTTTAGAAATTGGAAGAAAAGAAGTATGTTTTGGTCATTATTCTCTTCATTTACTATTTTTGTGTGGAATTTTAAAATTTGACAATAAATTTCTGAAGCATTTGGTACCAATGAAAGATTTATCTCTGATTTCTTGGTGTAGATTCATGTAGCTTCGGTTTTGTTACAACCGAGCTTATTTCTCTTATTGAAGTCTTTGAAGCGAAAATGAATAAATGATTTTACAAAATTGCTTTAATAGCTCTCTCGTATTTGTATTCAAAAAATTCAGAGTGTTTGATTAGGTTCGTTTTTGCCCTTGTTTATGTTTCTATTTGTCGGAGAAGAAGAATAATTTAAATTGGTTAGAACTGAAAGAAGGTTGACTGAAATCTATCCTTAGAAAGCAAAGGAAACATATTGTCTTTGAAATACGTTTTTCAAATATTTTGTTTGATTATAAAATAGCTTTTTAAATGACTTGAAATCTTTAGTGGTTTTGGCGGTCCTTTTCGCCTTTTGTTCTGATGCAGCCCGCATTTAAGAAAATGTAAGATTATTAAGGTAGTGATTTGTGTTTAAGAAATTGATGGCGGTTTGTGGTAAATTATGTATTTTTCCGACTCATGTCAGGCAGTTGTCATTGTCTTTGACCCCTTTTCTTCATATATATATATTTAAATGAGTTGGGATCTTTGGCGGCTTTGTCATCTAAGAAAATGTAAGATTACTAATGTAGTGAATTGGGTGTTCTGATGCAGCCTGCATCTAAGAAAATGTAAGATTACTAATGTAGTCAATTGGGTTTAAGAAACAACATGTTTGATAGTGGTATATGGAAAATTCTTGCAGTATTTTGCGGACTTTTGTTAGTTATCAAGGTAGTTTGATTGAGTTAAATGTCTATACCTCTTTATCTTTATTCAAAAAAATCGATATTTGATTGAATTAAATGTCTATGCACCTTTATATTTATTCAAAGAATCAAAATTTGTAGGATCTTTGCACAATTTATGTTGACTCTCGATTTTCAAAGTAACCAATTTGGTAAATGCAACGAGTACATTTTCAAGACCCTCGGAATGCAACAATATATAATGATAATGTTGAAAGTGATTAGGGGTTACATGGATTAGCCATTCAAAAATAAATGGGTTATGGGTTCTAACAATTAACAGTTAGGGGTTATAGGGTTCATGAATTAGAGGTTAGAAGGGAAAAGTGTGTTAGGGATTATAAGGGTGATACATTATCGATTAGATCTCAAAGGGTTAGGGGTTAGGTTATAGGGGTTTAATATCATAGAGGTAAAGTGTTATGGTGGTTGTAATTGTTATGGATTGTAAGATTTAGGGGATATAAAAGTGATATGGATTAAATTTTATGTGGGTTACATGATAGTGGTTAGAGTAAAAAGGGATGATAACTATTACATGAGATAGATGTTAGAGGGTTTAGGGGATAAGGTTTAGGAGTTAGGGATAGAGGGGTAATAAGGTTAATTTGGGACATTAGTTGTTAGTTATAGAACACAGAAATTACTTGTGATATCGGTTAGGGTAGATAGTATTATGGTTTAATGGTTATAAGGATTATAGATAAGAGGTTATCAATTTTAGTTGTCTAGTGTAAAAGGTGTTAAAGATTGTAAAGGGTTAGGATTTATGGGGGTTATAGTGGTTAAGGGTTAAGCCTTATAGGGGTTACAAATATTATGGGTTATATAGGTTAAATAAGTTTTATACTTGTTAGGGGTTTTAGAGATTAGGGTATAAAGGGGTTGCAAGCTAGGGATTATTAATGTCCAGGTTTATAGAAGTAATAAGCGTTATGGGTTAGGATGTTATGGTTTTTGGGATATAGAGATTAAATGTTAGGGATTGTAAAATTTACACGGGTTTGGGTTATAGGTGATAGAGTTTTGTAGTTATATGGTTTCTAGGCATTGAGATTTATAAGTGCTACTAGTTTTGGAAGTGAGAATAGGTAAGGGACAGGGTGATTGAGGAGATTGGATTTAGAGCTTAAGGGAAATAATGATTAATATTATTAGTAATTATGGTTTAGTGGCTATGGTTTAATTTTCCTCATTATTAGGGGTTAGGTGTTAGTGATGCACTGGTTATAGTGTGTGCAACTATTGTGGTTAAGGGTTATATACTATATGACTTAGTTGTTATAGGGTTTAATGGTTATACATGTTAATGTTTGAGGGGATAATGGTTATATAAGTTATGGTTCAAATTATTTAGTGGTTAAATTCCTTAAGGGTTATAGGGAGTAGGGTTTATGTTATTAGGGATTGGAAATTATCAAGGTTAGGATTTATATGGGAAAGGGATTATAGAGGTTAAGGGGTTATATTTGTTAGGGGTGATTGTGATTATAATTGATATTGCGACAATTATGCTTCTAAAACATTAACAATATAATGTAACCCTACATCATTAACAACCCATAAACAAAGAACAAACTTATTAACACCATAATGTAATGCTAAATCACTAAAAACCCATAAACTAAGAATAAAAGTATTTAAGTAAAATATACATTCATGTGAACCTATTAGTGAATCCACAAGATAATACAAGAGTGGAAAGGATGAGATAATCCATCATTGCATGGAGTCTCTAGCATCGATCTGGGAGCTAGTAGTATTGGAGAAACCAATTTTCATTGAAAAACTATTAGATAGCTTGCTCTGAGAGCAATGATTCAATTCCCAATCATGTAGGATTTTATTATATTGGACTTGAGGATAATGAGGAGTTTCAAGTGACATATGTGGTTTAATGAATCTCACATATCATTGGGAGTTCTACTGTTTCTTTGAAGAATGCCAGAGACCTTCATATCCATATTGGCTTTGAATTAAAAAAAAAATGGGCTTTGAGTTAAAAAAATGTTGGAGTGTCATCCTCGGAATTTTAATTGAAATGAAAATTATAGTTTACCTATTAGTCTCATTGTTGCAGGGCTAAATGTAATTTGAAATCTATTAATGCATAGGGGTTAGTTTCATAAATCATAGATTAAATTCTATTTTGTATATTCTAAGTTATTAATAGTTTTTTTGGTTGAGTAGAAAATTGTTCTTCCTCACTCAGTGTTACATTAATTTCAGATTAAATTTTAATTTATAAAATATATAAATTTCAAATTATTAATTTTTCTATATAATTAATAAATTTTGAATTAAAAAAAAAAGATTTTTTTTCAATTTTTAATAAATTCTAAATTATAATAAATTTATATGAATAAATAATATATATATTTTAATTTTTTTAACATATAGAGGGTGGGAGCGGGGGTATTAATAGAGAATATGTATTATAATAATTAATGCCCCCTCCCACCCTCTTATAGGAGGGGGCATTAATAGAGAATATGTATTATAATAATACATATTCTTGCTTATTAGATAATTATATTTTGTTATTAGAAAAATTTGCATAAATAGAGATTACTCTCCCCATTTCCTAAATTATATATTAAATTATATTCTCTATATTCTAAGCTACATAAATTATATTCTTTATATTCTAACCTACATAAATTATATTTTTATTTATTAGATAATTATATATTGTTATTAAATAATTATTGATCGTTCTCACTATATCTAAATTTTAGATTAAATTTTAATTTATAAAATATATTAATTATTAATTTTTTGTGACATTAATAAATTTTGAATTAAAATGAATTCTATTTTTTTCTCATTTTTAATAAATGTTAAATTATAATAAATTGTGAATTAAAATAATTTTTATTTTTATTTTTATTTTTAATAAATTTTAAATTACAATAAGTTTATACAAATAAATTATAAATATTTAAAAAAATAATAATTTAACAATAAAATAAAATTTATAATTTTGTATATTTGAATATATCTAAAATTATAATAAATCTATGTTTTTTTTTTATAAATAAGAAGTATAGTATATATTAAAACCTGCCAAAGGCAAAAGAAAGCATCCAGTGACAGTCAATGTCTGGTTAGGCTGATGGGCTGCCCCAACAAAGGGGAAACCAGCCCATTCAACCAATTAGTTCACAAGAGTTTGATATAGTCTACTGAGCATAAAGATCTGAACTATAATAGCAGTAATCAAAAAAGACATATAACCTAGATGGTAGCCACGTAGCTTGGCCAGGTGCCCTGGATGCTTTCGGACCCTGGCTCCTCTTCAATGATTGTGGTGCCATCGCCCCATTGCACTTCGTCCTTTGGAGTAGCGTCGAGGCACTGATTGCTTGTCTTTGTGTCCTGTGGCTGAGGCTTAGGCGCTGTCCCGCTGCTCTGAATTTTCTCCCCTTGCTCTTCTCCGGATTGCTGCATAGCAGCATTGCTACAAGGGGGTGAGCCGTATTCCTTTCCCTTATCCGCTCTGATGCCTCCAGTATCCACAGTAGTTTCGGGCATGGAGGTCGCTGCTTCCATATCTTTATGGATAGTCGCCTGCAAAGAGGTTAGGAGCTGGAGGAACAGTCCTATCTGTTCATTGTTTAGTTCTAATTGGAACTGTAAGTCCTCCACTCCCCGACGAAGATCGAAAACTAAGCCCTGAAGAATGGCCAGTTTGTCTATGAGTCTCTCACCATGGATGTCGTCCGCCGAGGGGTGTGCCTGGTATGGACGGTCGCTCGAAAGAGGAGGGTTCTGTGCGGCATTGGGACCGGGAGGGGCTGGGGGATTAGGGTGTGAGAGTGCAACCATTGACAAAGATTGTATTTCGCGCAGTGTCGAGCTGAGGGAGTGAGGAACAAGCTCACGATGGTGGGTGGGAGCGTCCACAGGAGGTTGCGCAGGGGGAGGGGCCAAAGGCCGATGAGTCCTCCAGGGAGAGCCTCGTCGAGGCTTCTCTCTCAGTCTCTTTTTGTGCTTCGGCATGGTGGAGTTGTTGTAACGTGTCAAGAGCCAGAAGTGGGGATGGATAGCCTGGTGTCTGCCTGCTCTAGCCCACAAAATTCTCGGGTGGGGGGGGGCCTTCGGCCTCCAATTCAAACAACGCTCTACACAAAGAGCCATAACTAGGAGCCTCTTCATTATCAATGCGACGGAAGGAGGAGTCGTAAATGCCCGAGCGTATGACATGAAAGGAAATAAATTCACAGGAGGGTGGTGGGTGAGGGCACGAGCCCTTCACATGGCTCCGTGCCCCGCTGGCGCTCTCCGTGTTCCTCCTCTTGCCCCATGTAATCCATTAACACCCCATCCGGGGATAATAAATCTATGTTAATATATTTAAAATATATTTATATAATCCAAAAAAATTATATATATTTCTGCCAATACATATGTATGTTAATGTATCATAAAATCTCGATAAAATTTATGTTAAAATATTCTAATATCAAATATTGTCCCACTAAAAACCTGATCAGAGCTAAACATCATGCTTCTTTATATGAGAAAGAGATGTTAAGTCAAACAAGTGTTGAATGGCAGCGTAGTCCCTGCCAGGTTGGAATGGGAGTAAATGCGACCATGTACAGACACGTGGGTTGCAAGTTGCAATACATGTGGTATCCATGCAGAATTTAATATTCCCAAATTAGTTTTATTTGAAATTTATCAGAAATTATTAATGTCTGCTACATCATCGAAGGTTCCTAGTATCTAAGTTTGATAGAACATGCAAGATTTAAAACGAGCGTGGACAAAAAAAAATAGTGTACAATAGTATTACATTTAAAAGGTTCTTGGACACAAAAAATTTAACATACAATAGAATAGTAGTAACGTCTATTACATAGGTTCGTTTTCTTTAAATTAGCATTGCCGAATTAGTTTTTTTTAAAACAAGGCCTTTTGGATAGAAAATAAATTGAAATTTGTCAAAGTATAGGTTCCTGGACACCATAAATTATACATAAGAAATATGTACTTTTATAAAGTACATATTAACTTTTATAGATACCAAATATGTACTTTTATAAAGTATGGGCGTGAGATTTTATAGAGCATGCATAGAGTCTTCATTCCATACTTAGGAACTTTTTGGATTGCAAGTTATCGGGCTGGCGGGCTAAAAAATTGGGCTCTGTTGTTCTCTTCCCTACAAATAGCACCCAGAGTTCCACGATATACAAATTGACAAGAAAACTTGCAGACTATTTGAATTTTAAGGGCCTCGTGTTGATGTAATAGCACAATTGGACTTGGCCCTTGAAATTGCAGTGTAGATGTGGCAAGCAGTATGAAGGACAGGTGGTAAAGATGCAAGAAATGACATACTCTCTATATTTGTGAGTCAAAAAAAAGTATTGAACACAATTTTATGACATTTATATAAAAAGATTAAAAAGCGTGTTACATATTCTTGGAAATTTAAAAATACGATATCTCAAATTTAATTTTGAAAACGACGAAGCAGAAAAAGATATGCATCAGAAAAAAAGAGCATTGAAATAAAATAAACATAATGTCTTGACATTCAGCATAGCTGAAGATGAAAATCTAGGAGCACATTAATATATAAGGAGACAAAAGAATAGTTTTATTTGGAATATATAAAAAAACAATAGTTTGCTACATATTCCTGGAAATTTAAATGTGTTTGTCATATAGACTGGGATTGGGGCTTCCGCAGACCATAAGAGAAATATGTACAAGAAATAGGACTGTGGAAAGAAGAAGTGGGAGACAGTAGAGTGTAATACCTGAAAAGTAGAAATGGGAAGATATCAGTCTTTGGCTATAGATTTCTATTCAGAAAAGGTGGAATAATTGGATTGATAAAGAAAGGACTATAAGTATAGACTTACGACGATGGTACATATAAGTATTTTTGGTATTTGTTTGCTGATGCCTTTTCCTGTTGGTTTTCATCTCGGACCCACTTGAATAACTGGATTGATAAACAAAGTATTTATAGCAATGTTCCATATAAGTATTTTTGCTATTTTCTTGTTGATGCCTTTTCCTGTTGGATTTCGTCGGCGACCCGCTTCAAGTTCTCTTCAATGTAGCTTCTCAAGGGGGCGACGTTGATGTCATTTCGGATTTTAATGCTGAAAAGTTCATTTTCTAATTTTATTAGATCAATAGAAATATTACACAGAGCCTGATGAATGTCTCCATTCTGTACCAAATAATAGACTAGCCAATTGTCCACGTGTTCTTCATGATATTCAAGAATCCTGTACAAATTTTCTAAAGACAATGCCTTAAAATTATCAACTTGGTTAGCGAAATCTTGCTTGGTTAATGCCAACGAGTTGATGATTAAGTTGGGGTCCTAGAAGTCGTTGGTCCTTCCGGTTAAGTCTATTTTGGTGAGCTTTGTGAATAATGTTTATTTCTTTGATATTGCTTGCTCACATGATTGGACGATCAGATACAGGTTCTTCACCTCCTCTTTCCAACATACTTTTAATTGAGTGAGCCATTTTTTGGATGGGAGATCATGTTGTCTTCTTGTCGTGTCTGCCATGTTGTTGACATGAAAGGCAAAAGGGATGACCATGTGCAAATAGAAAGTTTCTTCATTTTTTAAATATGTTTGCAGAAGTTTGAGCAAGTTATGTACCCTACTTCCCAAGGATTCCATATTTTGTGATGTTTTCCAGGCCTTAGTAATCAGTTCCATTCTTTTGTTGGTATTTTTCTCCACATATTCTCTACACGACGTGAGGAAGGTGGAGGAGCCTTTTAGGTTTGGTGTAGGTGTGTAGGGAGTTGCAGGCATGACTATTTCTGAAGGACTACCAAGCAATCACATAGGAAACAAAGCTTCCTCTAATTCCTTGATCCTGTCCTTTAGTCTGGCATTCTCAGCCTCAATGACTCCAATGGAATCATGAAGAGCATCTCTGGTTGCCATGTGAAGTTCAAGATTTTGGACGCCTGCATATTGACAAGGTCAAGTTCTGAACGATGTTTTCTTTTCTTATTTTTTACATCTCTTTTTTCAATAATTAATTTTTTAGATTCGCTTTCAAAAACAACACTCTGGAATACGAAGGATTCATATTCGCCAAAAATTTCGGCATCAACTATATCCATTGGGTAGCTATGGTGAATCACGTCTCCCAGTTGTTCAAGGTTGCAGAATATGATATCCAGATCAGCGTCAAGATCCATGTTTTCACTCTCAATTTCGATCTCGTTCGCCTCCCCTACAATTCTTTTTCCCTTCTTCTCCACGAGAAGCTTGTGAGAACTATCAATTTTAGGATGAACCTCATCTGTTTGAAGAACTTTGGGTTGCTTTGTTACTATGGCAGGTTGTTGGAGCGATGCTTTGTTACTATGGTGGTTTTGGTCCTCAAGTCCGAAGATGTTCACTGTATCTGTATAGAATTGTTGTGGAGGTGCTGCTAGTAGTTTATGAAAACGTTGGTTTGCTCCAAACGTTGCTTGAAATGAACAAATGGAGGGGATAATATAACCCCCCAGAAATTTTGGTTCAATGTGTGCGAATGGAAAATCTCCTCGATCTCTTTGCTCATTAATGACAATCTCTATGTGTGTTGTACAATGAGTTGTTAGAAGTAAAGCTTAATTATTGCATACTTAGAAGTGTGAAGGTGGTGGTTATGACGAAGAACATTTAAGGATTGGAGGTTTCGTGAACAAACCAAGCTGACGGCATGCGAATGACATTCCATGGTATTTGAAATTAAAACTGGGAAGGGATAAGAAAAGCCTCCGCAAATATTGGTTCAATGTGCATTAATGGTAGATCTTCTCGAGCCTTGCACCCATCAATGACAATTTACACGGTGCCTACACGATGAGTTGGTAGCATTAAAGATTTAGAAACAAGACATATATATACATTATCTAAAAACATTATTTTCAAGTACTAAATTATTAATATTAAATATTGATATTCTACAATTTAATTAATCAAAGTTGTCAAATGAGTCGTAAGCTTCGAGTTCGGGTCCAATTGTAGATCGCCGAAGTTTCGAGCGCAAGATGTATACCGGGCACATGGGGTTTGAGAGCTGGATGGTACCCACAAAGGAACCTGCGGCCATAAAATTTGCGAACTATGAAAACGAATGGTGGTAGGTTGAACTCGTGATGTAGAGATATAGATGGAGATGAAATTTGGCACTCCGCCGTCTGGGAACCCGTGAGCATAGACATGGATATCCAAATTTTGGATGCAAGATGTACACTCGGAGCACGGGGAATAAGAGTTTGATAATGCTTAACGGGGAACCCGTGGGCATAAAATTGGCTAAGAAAACCAAAGCAGTTGGTTGGACTCCTGCTGCATATTTCATAATTCATGAGTAACACCAACTGTGTTGTGACCAGACCAGTATGTGTAGAAAGCAGGGGAAAAAAATAGGGCATCAAATTTTATAGAGAATGTATGGATATCATATTCCAAACTTGGCCACTTTGTGGATTGCGGGTTCTCGGGCTAAAAAATAGGCCTCTATTGTTCTGTGTCCTACAAATACTACTCAGAGTTCCGCAATATACAAATTAACAGGTGGACTTGTGGTTTGGCTGAGATTTTATAGAGCATGTACACTTTTTGGATCGCGGGTTCTCGGGATGGCGGGCTAAAAAACAGGCCTCTATTGTTCCATGCGTTACAAATAGCACCCAGAATTCCGGGATATACAAATTTACAAGTGGACTTGCAGGTTGGCTGGCTCAACATTGTACTTCTATTGAGTTCCGCGATATATAAATTCACAGATGGACTCCAGCGCTGGTGGGCTCCGAGAAAGGAGCAATACATACTAAATATGTACTTTTATAAACTATGGAAATGATATTTTATAGAGTATCTACAGATCCCTTATTCCATACTTAGCCACTTTTTTGGATCGCGGACTTGCGGGCTGGCTGGGCCAACATTGCACTTCTATTGTCTTGTGTCCTCCAAACAACATTCGGATTTCCGCGATATACAAATCCACAGACGAAATTGAATATGTATTACACATTACATGTAATATGTATCGCAGGTTATCGGGCTGGCGGGCTCTAAATTGACAGATGGACTCCACGAGTGGCAGGCTCTAAATTGACAGACGGACTCCACGAGTGGCGGGCTCAAAATTGAATATGTATTAGACATTGCATGTAATATGTAATACATATTACATGTAATATGTACAATATGAAACAGGCAAGCAGACGGTCGGGCTGGCAATATAAAAGTAACTGGAAATCTGAACATGTGTACCCGCCAGTTCTGGACCTAGAAATTTTTTGAGGAACGAGTAATCTGTAGTAAATATGTACTTTTATAAAGTATGGATATCAAATTTTATAGAGCATGCAGAGATCCCTCATTTCATACTTAGCCATTTTTTGGATTGCGGGTTCTCGGCTTGGCAGGCTGAAAATTGGGTCTCTATTGTTCTGTGTCCTACAAATAGTACCCAGAGTTCCGCAATATACAAATTGACAGGCGAACATCGGGCTGGCTCGCTCAACATTGCATTGCTATTATATGTACTTTTATAAACTAGGGACATGACATTTTATAGAGTATGTACAAATCCCTTATTCCATACTTAGCCATCTTTTTGGATCGTGGACTTGCCGGCTAGCTGGCTCAACATTGCACTTCTATTGTCCCTTGTCTTCCAAACAACATTCGAAGTTCCGCGATATACAAATCCACAGACATAATTGAATATGTATTAAAATTACATGTAATATGTATCGCAGGTTATCAGGTTGGAGGGCTCTAAATTGATAGACGAACTCCACGAGTGGCGCGCTCAAAATTGAATATGTATTAGACATTACATGTAATATGTAATACATATTACATGTAATATGTACAATATGAAACGGACAAGCAGACGGTCAGGCTGGCAATATAAAAGTAACTAGAAATATGAACACGTGTATCTGCCAGTTCCAGACCTAGAATTTTTTTGAGGAACGAGTAATCCATAGTAAATATGTACTTTTATAAAGTATGGATATCAGATTTTATAGAGCATGCACAAATCCCTCATTCCATACTTAGCCACTTTTTGGATTGTGGGTTCTTGATCAAGCGGGATGAAAATTGGCTCTCTATTGTTCTGTGTCCTACAAATAACACCCAGAGTTTCGCGATATACAAATTGATAGGCGGACATCAGGTTGGCTCACTCAACATTGCACTTCTATTGGTCCGTGTCCTCCATGTAGCACTGGCAGTTCCGTGATGCAAAAATTGACAGACGGACTCCAAGACTGGCGAGTTCAAGATTGCGATTTTCTACATGTATAAGATATAACATATATGTTATATAGCTAACATTATCTAAAAACATTATTTTAAAGTACTAAATTATTAATAGTAAATATTGATATTGTACAGTTAAATTAAAGAAAATTAGCAAATGAGTCGCAAGATTTGAGTCCGGGTCCAATTGTAGATCACCGAAGTTTCGGGTGCTAGATATATATCGCGTAGATGGGGCATGAGAGCTGGATGGCACCCACAAAAGACACTGTAGCCATAAAAATCGAAAACTATGAAAACGAACGACGTTCGGCTGGACTCGTGATGTAGAGATATAGATGGACATGAAATATGCCACTCCGTCGTCTAGGAACTCGCGACCATAGACATGGATTACCAAGTTTTGGATGTAAGATGCACAATCAGAACACGGGGAATGAGAGTTCGATAACGTGTACCGGGGAAGCCGCGGGCATAAGATTGGCTAAGGAAACGAAAGGGACCGGTCATACTCGTAGTGCATATTCCATAATCCATGTGCAACAACAATTGTGTGGTGACCAGACCAATATGTGTACAAACCAGGCAAAACTAATTATGTACCTTTATAAAGTATGTACATGAGAATTTATAGAGCATGTACGGATATCGCATCCCATACTTGCCCACTTTGTGGATCGCGGGCTCTCGGGCTCAAAAAATAGGCGTCTATTGTTTCGTGTTCTACAAATAGCACCTAGATTTCCGCGAGATACAAATTGACAAGTGAACGTGCGGGGTGGCTGAGATTTTATAGAGCATGTACACTTTTTGGATCGCAGGTTCTCGGGTTGGCGGGCTAAAAAACAGGCCTCTATTGTTCCGTGCTTTACAAATAACACCCACAATTCCGTGATATACAAATTGACAAGCGAACTTGCGGGTTGGTTGGATCAACATTGTACCTCCACTGATTTCCGTGATATAGAAATTGATAGACGAACTCTAGTGCTGGCAGGCTCCCAGAAACGAGCAATACATAGTAAATATGTACAGATCCCTTATTCCATACTTATCCACTTTTTTGGATCGCAGACTTGTGGACTGTAAATTGGGCCTCTAATGTTCTGTGTCTTGCAAATAGCATTTAGAGTTGCACGATATACAAATTGACAAGTGGACTTGTGGGATGGTTGGCTCAACATTGCACTTCTATTGGATCACGGACTTGCGGGATCTAAACTGGGCCTACAATGTTCTATGTCCTGCAAATAGTACCCAGACTTGCACGATATACAAATTGACAAGCGGACTTGTGGGTTGGTTGGTTAATATTGTACTTCTATTGGGTTCCGTGATATAGAAATTCATAGATGGACTCCACGATTGGCGGGCTCCGAGAAACGATCAATACATACTAAATATGTACTTTTATAAAGTATGGACATGACATGTTATAGAACATGTACATATCCCTTATTCCATACTTAGCCACTTTTTTTGGATCGCGGACTTGTGGGCTAGCGAGCTCTAAATTGAGCCTCTAATATTCTGTGTCCTGCAAATAGCAGCCAGAGTTGCGCGATATACAAATTGACAAGTGAAATTGTGGGTTGGGTGGCTCAACATTGTACTTATATTGTTCTGTGTCCTCCAAACAACTATCAGAGTTCCACGATATAGAAATTGACAGGCGGAGTCCAGAACTGGTGAGCTCAACATTGAATATGTATTACACAAACAAAGACAAGTGAATGTAGAGGAAGATATCGAGTGTCGAAGGAGGCACAAAAAAAAAAAAAACACAGCTGTAAACGATTTCAACAAATAGAGACAGAGTAAACGAAAAACTATTTAATATGGAACACGGGCAGTAAAAACACACCTTTGCATGGATTCCTATACATCTTTGCTTATGAGTTCTTTGTGGCATCTAGTTTTCCGGTTTGTTTCTATGAACAAAAGTAGAAAACAAAAGGAATATGAACACAAGTTAACATGTAAACAAAAAGGCAAGTACTATGTACATATACTAAAAAAAATAGAATAAGATGAATAGAGTAACGGATAACTTTTAGAAGGATGTACCTTTTTTGTTTCTTTTGCATAATGTATACTTTATAATTCAAGTACAACACCAAGTGTATGGTGACCAGACCAGTATGTGTACAAATCAGGGAAAACTAAGAAGTTGGATAAATTGTTTTTTTTTTTTTTTGCAACAAGCTATACAAATATGCTTTGAAATATAGAAATATGACTTTGCAAAATGTTTTATATATATCTCATAATTCAAGTGCAATACCAATTGTATCGTGATCAGACCAATATGTGTCTAAGATAAACATACTGTATTGAGGAATGGGCACATTCGACCACACATGGTCAATAAGTATGTTTTGTAGATGGCTTGTGTTGTGCAAAAGAAAGCGAAGACTGTATTTGCACATGTAATTTTTCATTTCTTTTGTTCTGCCATTCTTTTGTAGCATGTCAATATTGAAGTCTCCTACAAGCACAATGGGTCCGTTCAAATGGAAATGGTCCAATGCATTGGAAATAAAATCTACTATGTTGAAGAATGCTGCATGGGGAGCAACATACAGATTCAGTATCACAATTTCTGTTTCATGGAAAAAAACTTTTGCAAGCACCAACTCAACATTATTTTCTTCAATATGTGTATGCTCCAAAATTGATACGTGTTTTTTCACCAATATCATCACCCCATGTGTAATGTAAATTGATATGCAATTGTGATTTGGGAATTCTTTTCTCTGCATGCATAATACCATGTATGTTTCCTGCAAGCATAGAATATTGGATTGCATTGTATATCATCCGTGTGTGCATTTAAGCTATGTGTGTTAAGCGAGAGAATTGATACAGATGAATTTGTTTGTATTAATTGATAATCATAGTGCAGTTGCCATTTTGCAGTGGTCCTGAGTCGTTCCATTTCAATATCAGCTTTCTATTTGACTTTGAAGTTATCTTTTGTAAGAGGACTTAGTAAATACAAGGACTCTATGATTCTGACACGGGACAATGCTGTGTATACAAGTCCATGTATCTGAATTCTAGCAGGATGAAATGCAACATTATCAAGTGTTAGTCCTTGCGATCTGTGGACTGTACGTGCACATGCAAGTTTAATCGGAAATTGTTTTCAAATTTTCAGTCGACATGTCTTTGTTGATGTCGATACTGGCTTTGCTATTCGCAGAATAGGTGTCCAACCGCTTCCAGTGTTTGAATTATATAGATAAGACAACTTGCTTGCTTGTCGCTTGCCTATATGCGGTTCATGGAACTTAATCCAAAGGACATCAAGTTTTTATGTTTTCGTATAGCCTTTGATTATTCCATTTGCACCATTGACCAAGCCATCCCGTGAATCATAGTTACAGGCATATATTTCAACCAACATTTCTAATTCGAGGACAAGCTGCAAAGGTAGAGTAGTTGTATGTTCATGACGTGGCACATTTCCATGGTTGTCTTCTTCCAGGTCAATTGAATTAATGATGATATCATCGCCAGGCATGAGCAATAGAATATGGTTGTTATGCATTCCAACATACTTATTTGTGTAGAACAGGTAAGGGAACGTTGGGTCTGTTGGTGCAGGCCGCAAGCACCTCGAATTCATATATGTTAAGTCATCATATGTTTGGTTGTTTGTCCGCATTCTGTTCAGAATTGCAATGAATGTTTCATCTGTCTGACGCATTGTAGTATGCAATTCAAAGCATTTTATATTTTCTCTCCAGAAGTCATGCATCATTGTTTCGATGTTAACGGTAGGTTGTTCAAATATCAACGAATCTTGGATGGGATGTGCCTGGTAAATATCCCCACATAATATCATGTCAATGTTTCCAAAGTATTTCATGTGCACATGTTTTATGCTTCTTAGTCGGTTGTCAATGGAATAAAAGAACCAACTTCCATTCAAAGATGCTTCATCTATAAAGAAAAGTTGGAGTTCCTCATAAAGATTAGACAATGTATCCAACATTTCCTTGCTAAGTGGAAGAAACTGTGACTTGTTAAAAGGCATTAAAAATGCAGAGTGGACTGTTGTTCCATCTTCATTATATGCAACTTTTCCTATCTATGAAACTATTAGGCCCTTTGGTTTCATAGGATCCAGAGGAATTGTTTGAATCATAGATTCGTATAAGCATTTGGAACAGTGCTTTCGCTGTGAATGTCTTGTCTGTTCCTGCTCCGCCTGTAAGGAACAAGTGCACAGGAGTGTCCATGTTCAAGCATTTTTTAAGAGCAATGTCCTTTACAATTGTTTGTTGTTCTCGATTCAACAGACGTCTTATTCTGTGGTATTCATTATTTTCAATTAGGAAAGGATGTTTTGTGACTTGAAAACCAAGATTGATATGTTTTTCACCTCCACCTGCTGGAGGACGAGGCAAATCCTCTTGTAAGTCATAGGACTCGCAAGGAGTTCTGGCTGTTTTTCGGTTTGTGAATGTCTCATCAGGATTGTTAGGGTTTTCTAGCTCATTAACTGCAATTTCTAGATCACCCCATGTTGGATTAACATTGTAGGTAAATCTAGCTTCATTGATGTGCACTATAGTCTCAAAGGCAACATACACAGCCTCCCATGTAAAGAAGTTATGTTTTAATGTCTCTTCGTTTTCATCGAACATAATGTACATCAACAATTTTTCTCTACAATAGTTTTCATAGTCAGAATGTTTATTGTATTTGACAAACCGTATCACAGAGGTTTTTTTTCTTTTTGTTATGGGCGCACCATTTTTTTTGTAATGCGATACGAATTTTGCTAAGCGGATATGCCTAATAGGAGATGGACGCTGAAGGTAATAATCAACAATAGAGCGACATAGCACGTCTTCTGAATTGTTAGGCTCTTGTTCTATCAAAACCGGTGGTTTAAGCACAAATGTGTGTTTTTCAAGTGGACATGTGTTTATGAAGACACATTTTCTTGAACTACAAGTGAGGGGCAGGGAAAGTGCAATGTGAACTGCTTGATGAGCAGACATTTGTTGAAGATTAAGCAATGTGTTATCAAGTGTGTGTATCATTTGTATGGCATCAATATGACTTCTTTCATGTTCTTTGTGTATTCTTCTGAATGCACTTGTCATAGATTTGTCAACCTTTGTCATATATGAGGTACAATAGGACGCTGCAGCATATGCATTGAGCATGTACTGCACATCTGTATTTGCTTTCCACATAACTGACATGTCCTTGGAGAAACTGTTGTTCCAAATATGGGAAATTTTTCGTTTAGTGAAAACTGTTGGTTGCTTAAGCGTACATTGTATGGATTTGATGTACTCATCTTCTGATAGATTTAGCTTTGTCAAGAACGCATCGAAGCTCATCATCTCGTCAAATCTCCTTGCTCTAGAAATGAAAACAAGGATTTAGATTTCTCAACAACAACATTGTCCTCTAAACTAAGTGGCTCTATGATTCTTGTAGCTCTCATTGGCGACATGGGAAAGTTATATCTGCAATGCGAATTTTTTTCGTTTTCTACAACTTCTTGTATGGTAATGTCTATGAACTTTGGCAAGTTCTGGATCTAAATGATCTGTGTTGCATGTTACGTATTTCTCCACAGATTGTTCGATCTTTGAGTTGTTGTCAACTCCATAGACTGGTGCACCCTCTATCCACAACATTGCGTTGTCATGTTCATTTCCCCTATTCTGGAATTCAGTCACAAAAAAGTAGTCCGATATTTTTCTGAAAAACATTTCATCATGGCATATCAATTGTCTCAAAGCATGTATTCTATGTCTATAGTAGCGAGTACATGTCACTAGGTATTTTCTTATGAGGTAGTCAATGTGATTGTTTTCCAGTGTATTGGTTTATTTTTTATGTTTCCTGTTCCTATGCGGGTCAGATACGGTAGCTACCAATGGATCCCAACAATGCTATGCACTTGTAAATGTGATGAAAAATGTTGGTGGGCCCAATTGCCGGATCATTGCAAAAATAGTTTTTTTGTTTTGTTGCAAATAGTCAGGAGAGGTGCGAATGTTTTTGAAATCTATGTATCCAATATCAGATTTCATAATTTTTTCTAGGTTTACTTTGTACTTGACATCCTTGGCCAACAACTTTCTTCCTTGTCACTGGAATTTTCTTATTTGGACCCACATGCAAGAGATAACTTGCTCTATTATTATGCGCATTGTTTTGAAAAACAAATTTGTTATGTGACAGGAGAAATCACCGCTTGAATGTAGCAACTCCCATCAAACTATTTTATGATAACTAAATCGTTCTGTAATGTCAACAGCACGTGGTTATCCATAGAAGAGTGTTGGAAAGTTCATTTCCTCAACGAATTTGTCCTTGAATATTCCAAGTTGACGCTACCCCTCAGCAGGTGCAATTTCGACAATCTTGTCTTGCAAGTCACAAATGCACTGTGAATCAGTGAATCCATGCACCAATGTCTTAGCAGGTGTTTCATTCTCTGATTCAACACTTGTATCAAATTCACTAGAATTTTCGAGAGTCTCTGTAGAGTTGGCAACCTCTTCTGCAAGAACATTGTTCCAGTTCTCATTTATAAAAATGTTATGTGCTTTGTACAGGGCTCTGGAACATAATTCCTTTAATGCTTTCATAACAGCATGCACAGACACTTTGCCTGTCTGATAGGCATTTTTCTATCGCAAGCGTCTTTTCAGAGCCACAACAGTTGTCATTGTAATGCTAATGAATTGTGGCAAGGCTTTTTCCACAACATCTAACTGAACATGCACACTAATAATTGATCCTGTTAAGCCCATATGGGGTCGTTTATAGCCTGAAGGCCTGATTTGTGCAAATGCAATTTACAAAGACACAAGTCTCTCCTCAAGTTCCGTAAGTGCACATACATCTTCTAGTGGTGTATTACATCTTATTTGCTCATGGGTTGCAAATTGTGGTAGTTTTTCATTTTCAAGTGACCGTTTGCATGGAAGACACATTCTGCCACTAGAAAATGGTTTATCATGCACTGTCAAGTGGAGGTATTCTTCTTGCAAATTAGGCGTGAAAGACTTACTGTTTTTTGAGAAATTCAATTGTTCACAAATTTCACACGCAATGGAAGGAATGTCTTTAATTTGTTTCATTTACGTCTGTCTTGCATTTTTCATTCCCAGGGAAGTATGAGTAGAAAGTGTTTGTTGGTTTTCATTAGTAGTAGTGCATAGTGTTTCTTCTAGGCCACAAAATGTGACAGTTGCATGACCATTCTGGGATATGTGACCGTACCTGTTTCTTTTATGTTCTGCATGGAAAAATTTCTTTAGATTGTGATATGTGAGTTTCTCTCTAAAAGGAAGCGCAACAATGTATTTTTTTCTCTCAGGCATGACCTTTTTCAAGTTGTGGTAGCTTACTCTACGTTTCTTGTCCAAGGGCACGATGATCTGATGGAAACTGGGATGAATTTCACTCTGATTCAGGTTGTCATAACTTAGTGTATGTTTTTTGTTTAAGGGGTGTATGGCCTCATCACAACTGGGACGAATTTTACGGATAACTTTTTTCAAGTTGTGATAACTTACTCTACGTTTTTTGTTTAAGCCCTGTATGGCCTCATCACAACTGTGATGAACTTCACGCATGGATTTTTTTTTCAAGCCTTGTATGGCCATATCGCAACTGGGAGGGGTTTCATTCTCACTAAAAAGCATGCGACGCATATGCAAATTCGATGTGGTTTGGTTAGCATGGACATTCAACCATGAACCACTGATATGTCCAAGCAAAGGTTCATAATGGATATGTGTTGTATCTGTTTTCAACTAGAGGATGTCAATTGTTCGACCGTAATTTGAATCAATAGACCAGGAATGGACAGTGTCATCTGGCAAGGCCGACCAGACCTAGATATTTACTCTGAACATGATAGCCAACCATTGCAAACAAAATATGCAACCCTCCACATTCCCTTTGTCATATGGCAACGCCATGTTTACAAGGTATTCTTGCCAACTTCCAATTGTCGACATATTTTGTAAGAGATATTGCGAAAGGTGCTCATGCAAGCACCTAAAAGCCTGTTGGCGGCTGCCTATAATTGCATTTCAAAAGCACTGTACAATGTAAAGCCGCAACGACTGCACATCGAACTCCGTTGCTACTAAACAACAAATTGCATTGAACATATTATCTCCACAGCTAGACACAACAGTTGTTGCTAGCTTTAAACCATGGGAGTCTTTGCGATGCATAATCCATTTCCACTGCGATTCAAGGTCTTTGCAAATGAGGGACAAGTAAATATGAGCTTCTTCAACATTGCATATGGACAATTTTTTGTACAGTAGTGGTTCATAATGACCACTGACAACATTGGCATCATAGAACAAGATGCAATATGGATTGTTAGATGCAGTTTTGTTGAATAGTAAGTATCTTGTTTTTCTTGTCAATGACCATATTCCAATTGATATATTGAGCCAAATAGACAACCACCGTATAGAAAATGTATCTCCCCAAATTCCCCTCTCATGTGCAGGCAGAATTGGGGATGCAGACAGTCGCATCTTTGAAAAATATGTTTGGACATCATGTATTCCATGCAACTGCTGAAGAAAATTAGATTCCAGTTCATATTCATACGACTCCAATGCCTCAGCGTCACCATTTTTTAAACAATCAAGGAAATAATCTATCAATCCATTGCGTAGGTCGGTCAAGGAATAGTGAAAATGCAACAGAACCTGAAATGCATCGAAAAGGAAATCCCCCACAGTATACAAGAATTCATCTAATCTAAATAGCCCATTGCTATGCAAAACCTCATCAATGTTGTCATGTATAATGGAGTGTGTATCTATTTCATACGAATCAACATCTATTACTTCTTTCATCTTTTGAACTGTCATTTTGAAGTTGTTTGTTAGATACTTTCAGTTTGCATGA